>OZ026517.1:62310795-62455059 GCA_964019695.1 Loripinus fragilis
GATAGGCAGCCAGTGTCCAGCATTGGGTTCAAGTTGGCATGTGTTCATCAAATTCTGAGCAGACATGATTTGGGCCACGACGCGAGAAAACCTGTCTTCGGGGTTTCCGACAAAGCAAGACTCAAACCTGTCTCCTTAGCTACAGGGACTAGCTAGAAAACAGAAAAAATAGTGAGTATGATCAGGAAATACCACAATCGCTTGTAGCAAGTTTAGATATGATACTTTCCAAAAAGCGAATAACAATGGCGCTGATCAGACTGGGCGGACTAGCCTGCGTCTTTGCTGTTCGCAAACCCCCGATGACAGGTTTTTTCGCGTCGAGGCCCATTTTACGTCTGAAGAAAGGTTTGATCCCGGTGGAGTGCCATCAAAGCGCAAATGCCCCAGCTGATCTGAGGCTTTGATATGCGCACATGCTAACGTGCAACTTTTGATGGACAGCAGTTTACGGCAGTTTATGGGCCAGCTTATGATATAAGGACCTTTATTGGTTTAGTAAAGTAAATATTTTGAGCGTAAAATAGTAATTATCCTGAGCAGCAAAGGCTCTTGCTAGTCTGCACATATCAGCAGCCAGCTTTGCTCGATAATGCAATAAACACCAAAGGTCCATGTGCTGGTACACATTTATTTTCTGTGAACAACATTATGAAATTGATGCATTATTTTAAGCTTAAAATCAGGATTTGTCAACCAGACAACAGTGATGTTCACCTCGGCGAATGACACTGTCTCTCATTTCCTGGTTTTATCCAAAGTATTTTCATATTTATAAATTTACTCAAGTGTCAGATGTTCCTAGTGCACTGAAAACAAGAATAGTTCAACAATTACTTTTCACGTTTCTGGAAATCTTATGAGATGTGCAAAATAATTGCATCTTTAAAAATTACTGTTCTCATAAAATGAACAAATTCTGAATTCAAAACAGTTGACCTGTGAACTATACTAAGAAATCAGTGTTTCAATATCTATTTTTATCTTTCGTTCAGCGCTGAAAAATCCTGTTGTCTACCTGTCCAGGGCTAAATTAAGCCCATCACTGTTAAACATCAAGAACTGTCACAACCAGTGAAAGCAAATTTCAGTCAATCAGAGGAGATCTTTTATAGGAGTCATATAACAACATTTTTTTTTTGTTATAAAAGGTCTCCTCTGATTAGCAAATGGTTGTTACGGATCTTGATGTCTATCAATGATGAACTAAGTTCAGCCCAGAACAGGTAGACATCAGGATTAGTCAGTGCTGCCAAACAGCTAAAAAGATTGAATTAAATTACCATAAACAGGTAGACATCACTTTTTTCACTGCTGCCTGACAGCAAAAACAGATATTGAAAAACTAACTCAAGAGATAGCAAGCTTTCTTTTTTATATTTCAAAGGTCAAATCTTTTGAATTAGAATTTGTTAATTTTATGTAAACAGTAATTTAAAAAAAATGCATTTCCTTTGCACATCTCATAAGAGCTTAAGAAACTTGAAATTGTTTAAGCAATTGTTGCAATAATCTTGTTTTCAGTGCACTAGGAACATCTGACTTGAGTGCGTTTATATATGTGATAACAAAACAATTGGTGCAGTTTTTTTGGTTAACATCAGAATTAGTCAACCCTCAAAAGTGATGTTCATCATAACTTGGTGAACATCACTGTTCTGGTTTGACAAATCCTGATGTTTGCCCAAAAAAAATGCATAGATTTTTTAATTTAAAGTGTAAGATTTTTTAACAAAAGAAAGATTGGTGAACAATGGACACATGACAATTCTTAATTCAACTGCATTTCTGTAGTAATTAAATATATGTGAATCTACCTGACCTGGGCAGAAAATTACAAAGCCTCCTTAATGTTTTAAGTATTGATATTCCAACATGATATTTTACATGTTTAAAAAGAATCAGGCCCAATGCAGCACAAATGGTCAAAGATGTCATTGTGATCTACTGAATACATGTACATGTACATCTAATTTTAAGAAGTTTGAAACGTTATTTTTGAGGCCCTGGACGGTTTGGGGGGTCCCAGTATCCTAAATCCCTTTAATTATTTTAAAAAAAAATCAATTATCCCTAAAATAAGTATGATAAATATCCCAAAAATTCAGAAAGAATTGTATCCCCATATCCCTAAAATTGATCCAAGTATCCTGTATCCCTTTCAATATTTACAAAAATATCCCGTATCCCTTTAAGTTTTTGGCCAATATCCCTGTATCCCTAAAAACCCTTCCAGGGCCTCATTTTTCGTAAATCATTAAAGCCAAAACAGAGCAAAGGTCGTCCTTAACTTTAAAGAAACATTGTGATTTTGGGTCCAGGTGTTATCATTCCTTAAACTAAAATAACAAAGCAGAAATGCTTGCTTATATTTTACATGCATACGTTTTAGAAAAGAGTGTTTCGCAAAAATCTAGAAAAGTTCTGCATTTCGTCTACTCTTCTGCTTTTGAAATCACATTACTTCTCTAATACAATTTCGTCACTAGTTGCTATAAAGGCATGATATTGCTTGGTTGGCGCTATTATATTATTATGTCCAATACGTGGGTCATCCAATAAGTTCTGACAATGGTCTCATATCTCAGAAACTGTTATGGAAATCAGAATTCTATTACCCATTGCATGTGGCCATGGGTGCTGCCTATTCATGTTTGAAATATGGAGTTTTTATTACAACCAGATCTTATGCTATAACACTGTAAAAGCTCACGGCCGTGAAAATCACGTTTTAACAATTCTTTGCTGGGGGTAGAGTTAGATAAAGATGCAGTATGTTTCTTTGGAAAGTTATATTAGTGGTTGGTGATGTTGCCTGAAAACACAGTTGACCCATAAAAGCAAATACCACAATGACATTAACCTAGTTGCTTTTAATGTTTTTGGTTGCTAGGCAACAACAGAAAATTACATTTTTGCCTCACTATAAGCGTTAATTATAAAAAAAGTATATTTTGAGCACTTAAAAAAGCGATTACGATCAATTTGCATATTAATTAATACATGTTTCGAAAAATATGTTCTATAGTATTCTTAATGCACAGAAAATAATGACTTTCAATAGATGCTATATACCAAATATAAAACACTATTAGTACAACCCATTTTAAGTAAATTATGTCATTCAAAATCTGTGATATGTCATAATCAAAACCCTGCTTACACCACAGTCGCAAGCTAAATCATTATCTATGGTGTTCATAATGTCTTTATTTATTTATATAAAAAGTTTAAAGAGGAGTTTGTAATTTCTTAGAAATTTTGGCATGTATACTGCATATAGTGTCCCGTCCATGTCCCTTTACCGTGTGTTCTTTAGTTGCCTAGCAACCATTGCGATTGCAACATGGAAAATATTTGAAAAGGTGATTCAATTCCCTATATTATAAATAACATGTGGATATTATTGAAACACGTCCTAGAGAAATGGGTTTTGTTTTATGGGGTCATTGTCAGAACTTATTGGATGACCCTCGTACATGAGCACGCCAAATACGAACAACAAAGATAAAGATGTGTAGGCACGTCTGGGCATTACAGTCTGATCAGACGGTATGACTAGATAGTTATTCATGCTTCATTGAAGGTTTCAGGACTTTATATACTAGTCTGAAGTTTTGACCATTTATACACTGAAACGAAGTTATAAGTGGCCCCTTTTTAATTTCATTTTTGCTTTAAGCGCTAATGATATTGAAATGATTTTTTGCCCAAATATGTGCATTTTAATGGATTAAAAATAAGCGGTGCTTTAGAAGAGTTTTCTATCACTTCAAGATTTCTGGGTTCAAAAATGCAAAAAGCACCTTTTCAAGTTGAAGAAAATAAGCGTTTTGATTGTAGTTTTTTATCGATTTGAAGTACAGGTGTTTACGAATACCCTTCAGCCGACTTGAAAAAAAAACACACCAAATACTTGAACTTATGCTTATGACAGTTTTTTAGGATTCTTTTTAAAAAGAAAAGCTCATTTCCGCATTTTCCAATATTTTCAAAAAATCATCTTCATCACATACTAAACTCATTGTATGTGTTTAATGCCATGTGAACATGTTTGACCAAACGCATTACAGCTTGATCAGCCCGTTTTCTAACAATAATGATTTCAAAACTGGTGTCCATTTCCGGTTTTAACGTGAAAGTTTAAAGGTCATTTAAATGGCATATGTAAAAGATTTCTTTTATTTTTTAAGTAGAACAGTGACGACTTTTCATAATAAATAATCGCTGAAAATTCCAATGCCCTGCCGCAGATAATAAAGCGTACAGAGCAACACAAAGTTTGTATGCAAATTGCCTGGGTAAAGCTCAAGCTACTGTTTGTGGCTGTATTAATGTTAATGTATCAGAGAAATGGAGATTTCAATTGTCACAAAACTTTTGATTCTCTTTCTTCTGATATCACAGCTGCAAACTAATCAAAATATTTTGTTTGTTTGTTTGTTTGATTTGATTCTTTACGTCCACTCAACAATCTTTCAGTTATGCGGGACGGTTCTTCCTTGGTTTAACCAGTACTAAGCTAGGATAAATGTGTCTTGCTCAAGGACCACAACGCAGTGACGCCGGTGAAATCAAAATATAAATGGATAAAGTATATTTTATATCATACTAAAATTGTGACTTTTTGAAATGAAGGTACCTTTACTCAGACTTCGTCTGTGCAAGATCTACCAGTCATTTTGAAATGACATAATTTGCAGTGTCTCGACAAGCCTTGGATTTTTGATAGAATTAAAATTTTGTAATAGCGATTTTTACTCTCTGAACAGGCGCAAAAATGTAAAGGTGGCCATTTATAACTTCGGTTCAGTGTACAATAATGGATTATTACAGTTAACTTGGGATGGTCCGCTGTATATATCGAGGGGTCATAAGTTGCAAGTGTCCCCTTACCCCCTCCCCCAATATTTTTTTCTCCTGAATGTCATTTTGTCTTAGCAAACCGTGTAGACCCTGTTTGCCAAAGTACGCATTAAGGAGACAGAGTCTGGTTTGACTTAAAATGAATAAAAAGATAAGCAACAAATCAACAATATAAAGCACGTGAAAGAAGAAATACGTGTGTTATATGCGAATATGAACACAGTTGCTGATTAGATCGTGTGCCTTTGTTGTTCGATGCTTAGACTAGCTTAACAGGCGTTTTATAGGCAATTTCTTAAATACCACTTTCCTTCCCAGTCTACAAAACAGTTTAGTCATGTTGGGGCGATTTCCTGTCTTCCTGGGTTGAACCAGTACTTAGCAGCAGATAAAGTGTCTTGCTTATCAAGGCCACAATAAAGTGACTCTGCCTGTGGTGATTTTGAACTAGTAACCCTTCGATCCCCAGTCTAAATGAAACATGGCCAAGAGTAATCCACTTATTTTGCCCTGACTGAGGGAACTCTAATACTAACTGGAGTTATCACACCTAACACCTGTTGAAAAGATATATTTTATACAAATAAGTGGATTTAAAACCAACAACAGAGAAGCATATGATCGTCATAAGGAGACCCTGTATTGGGGGCTTGCGACCAAAAACTACTTTTGGAGGCTTGCGATCATATAAAGTTCAAACCCGCCTGTTCAGCAACAGAGAGAAGTTAGAATATTAAAAAATTTAGCAAGCTATTATACTTTCCAGTAAGCCAATAACAAAGACGCTGACCAGGGTGCGTGGATGTGCAGGCTGGACTGTGCCAGCCTGACTAAAAGGCTGACTACGAGGAGCGGTCAGGACGAATGAAAAAAGTTCAATAAGCAATGCTTATTAGATACCCCCCGCACAGTAAGAGTCAGAGAAAAAACTTGTCAAGTTATAGTTCAAACCAGCAGACTTTAGTTTTGAAAAGAAGATTTCCGTATAATATGTGCAAACAAAAATTATAACACTCCTTCATGCATATGTTCAATGTGTCTACATTGTATCCGCAAAGTATCAAATTGCTCCATTAAAAGCTGTGGTAGAAGTTGATTGGCCTATTAAGGCACCATCTATGCATATACAAAAGCCATATTAGGGAAAAATTGTTTAAGTTCTCACAGCTGTCATTTTGTCAAAAATTATTTTTTCTGAACCAAACTCCTTCATGCATATGTTCAATGTGCTTACATTGTATCAGCAAAGTATCAAATTGCTCCATCAAAAGCTGTGGTAGGAGTTGATCAGCCCATAAAGGCACCATCTATGCATATACAAAAGCCCTATTAGGGAAATATTGTCTAAGTTCTCACAGCTGTCATTTTGTCAAAAATTATTTTTTCTAAACCAAACTCCTACATGCATATGTTCAATGTGTCTACATTGTATAGGAAAAGTATCAAATTGCTCCATCAAAAGCTGTGGTAGGAGTTGATCGGCCCATAAAGGCACCATCTATGCATATACAAAAGCCCTATAAGGGAAATATTGTCTAAGTTCTCACAGCTGTCATTTTGTCAAAAATTATTTTTTCTGAACCAAACTCCTTCATGCATATGTTCAATGTGCTTACATTGTATAGGAAAAGTATCAAATTGTTCCATCAAAAGCTGTGGTAGGAGTTGATGGGCCCATGTATGGCCTATAATAGCATAAGCATAAAACCCTATATTAAAAGCCATTTAGAACTACAAAGGGAAATAACTCTGATAGAATTGGCCCCTAGCCCTTACTTTTTTGTCTAAAAAATTTGTCTTGCATATATGAACATGTTTGCAAGGTTTAATGAAAATCCAGCAATGACTCTTCAAGATATTAAGGAAACAAAGCGTTACGGACGGACGGACGCACGGACGGACGCACGGACGGACGGACGCACGGACAACGTGAAAACAGTATACCCCCTACAAACAAAGTTTGCGGGGGGTATAAAGATGGGAATCTCAGTAATTGGCTCATGAGGAAACACAGAGTTTGCCTCCCTCAAGGGTGGAGTTTGCCTCCCTCATTTGGAAAAAAACAAACAACTAGCATCTACATGTATAAAAAATCCGAATCTTTATAATCACAACAGCATATACTAAGACATACAACAGATAATAGTTGGCAATCCGAATCGAAAAAAGATGCATATTTTTGGTTTTGTTGGCATTTTTGAGTACATTTGTTAGACCACTTTTAACATAATATTTAGCATGTGCACAAAGCCATAGGGGTGGATGCCAAGTCTGAATTTGCATATGAAGGCCAGAAATTAGGTCAAAGGTCATTGAGTGCAAAAATGAGAAAATATGTACTACTGTAAAACAACTTTATCTTTTTATATGTACACATATTTCATTTCAAGTCAAATATTATATGCTTATAGGAATAAGTCTGAAAAACATTGAGAAAATGTTTTTTTAACTAAATGTTCATATGTCGACTTTAAAATGGGGTCAAAGGTCATCAAGTGCAATAATCGGAGCATTTTTACAAACTGTGTTCCTTTTTTTCTCTGGTCCAACAACAAGATGCTTTTTAAACTCTAAAAAGGGTAGAAGTCTTTCAGAAGGCTTAAGTTAACATGTCTATCATTAAAGAACCCCTTTGGAAACATTCTGTTATGGATTCTACAAAGACACACATCGTAAGTTTTGTGCAATTCTGACGGAAATTCTCCCTCAATTGGGCTAAACTGAGATATATGGGCTACTTTGAGAGTTTGCTGCACCTCTCAGAAAGTAAAACTATTTTCAGTTTGGAACATGTCTTGGGGCCTGAGAAACCTATAATTAAATAACTTTTCTGTGGTTATTTTTCTTTAAATCACCTGTAATCAACGTTACCCTACTGGCATTGAAAAAACAGTACACACAGTACAAGACTAATGTTGATTTATTTTAATAGTATTAGTGAAAAAAGTTTAAGCATTAAATGTTAAAACTAGAAATAAAAATCAATTGCATACATCTGTGATATGTATTTCTGCTCGTCAGCGATACGCATGTTACATTTATACTAAATTGCAGATAATTACTTTACAAATTACATGTATTACAATAAACCATGATACCCGACCTGAAATTTACATGATAATGATCTATATTCTATGTGAAAATGTTCAGTTTCATATATTTTGAAGTTGTTTATAACTTTTAACTTGCAGTGAAGTAAAATCAAGTAAATATTTAAATATGCTAATTAGTATGTAATTTGTACTGGCTCCAGCATGTAACACATAGCTGCTTACAGATTCATTTTTTCTATTATTTACATTGCATTGGAATTGGCAAAATATCTTTCATAATGAAATTAAATTATAACTATATTAACAATAATGGATCGTAAATTGTTGCACATATATTAATGAGGTCACGTAGGTAACAAAGGGTGCCTTACATAAATGGATAAAAGTAGTAAATTGTTGTTAGGCTTATGTAAAATTTGGGTCTGCTCTCCACAATTCACTTACATATACTACACACATCTTATTCTATATAAGACTTAATTTAAAAGAGTGCTATGGGTTGGTCTGCAATATGTGGATGTGGAATTTCCTGGTCTTACTCAATTACTTTTTGTAATTTGCTTGGTTCTTTTACATTCATATTGCAGTTTTCAGATTTCTATCAATGGTACATAACGATAAACATGCAATCTACATCATGATATAAATATTGACTCAATATCAATAATTTACTTAAAATAGCATTACAATATCTCATACATCTAGTGGCAAGGCAGGAATTAAGGCAGGGGTAGAGCTGAGTGTCTTCTATAGCAGGTATAGGTTTTTGAAGATTGCAAATAAAACACCATAATACAGAACCAGCATGGTTTATGTCCAAATATAGGATGTTACATAGATCTTGTTTTAAAGATTTTCCTTGTATGCTGAATTTTTTTAATTTTCACTTTTCACTGTTGACAATTACATTATAAAACTAATTTATCATCTGTCCCCATTAAAATCTTCTATGATTTGTTGAACTCGATTTCATATCATATTGTATTGATGATTATCTTATTATATTCTGCAGCAATTCTGATAGAAACTATTCTGCTTGTTAATTACCTTAGACTAAGATTGGTTGAGGTAAGGTTACTTGAGCCATGTAGCAGTCTTTTAAAACATCTGAACATATTTCATGGTAACATAAACAACAAATCATTCAAATGTTGTGATACTTTATTTTAAAGATCAGTTAACTGTTTTATTCTTAAGCATAAAACAAAAACATGACTCCCAAAATTCACTAGTATGGTTTGCATCTCTGAAACTCACAGATTAAACTGAATGTTGAAAAAGTAGTGTCACGCGCAGCTGATTTCTTTGCTTTTCTTATTCACAAGGTAGTTTGTTTTTAGTTTGTTTATGCACTATTTGATTTTGTTGAGCTATTTGTAACCCTAGTACATGTTTTATATATGTCCTTTGAAAAATGAGTTATGGTCTGTTTGTTGGGTTTAAAAGGTTTACTAAATTAGGCTTATTGTGATAGTCTTAAATATATATGCAAAACTATCGAAAATGTGAACAACATTGCTGACAACAGCTTGCAGAAAGCATTTTAAGCATAAACTTGCTAACTCTTGTTCCTATAGCCTTGTAGATATTTGTGAAGACTAACACTGATTGAGGACTGTCTTGTATATAGTGAAAGGAAAGTAGTTATGTTTTATTTCAAGAGCAATGTCATATTAAAACTACACATTTTGAGTATGTTATCAGTAACAAGTTCTATCCAATTTGATATATTGCACTTGTATCTATGAGCAGGAGATGTATACATTAATGTAAGTCATCTACCCTATATGCAATCAATCCCTATCTTAGCAAATTGTCATGGTTAACAGATAGATTCTACACTAGAACAGGCGAGTTAACTACCTTAGGATCTTATATACATCTAGCGAATAGGAGATGTTAAATCAATGGATTATGCTAGTAAATGTACATATTAGATAACCATTGCAGGACACATTTACTCTAAATACTAAGAAATGACCCGGAACTGATGGAAAATTATGAACACAATCAAATCATCAGGTGCTCCAATATGGTGAATGCCTGTGTTCCTAAGAAGTCACCAGACATCTGTTTTGGGGAAATTTAATTTGGAATAAAACTTGCATTGGCATTTTACAGTTAATAAGAATAACATAAAGAAACACATGCCAATAACCTCATAGCATTTTATCTCTATCATCATTACAAAAAATAGTAAGCAAAATTTGTTTAATAATGATACTTAGAATTGAATTTATTGACACTGAAACAATTACAATGTATAAAACGTTGCGTGTGAAAGACATAGATACATATTTTATGGTATCTTAAAATCAGAGGTTACCTTTAATATCATATCTATACTGCTTCTATATATGGATGAATACTTTTGCACAAGCAGCCTTATTTCAAAGAAATGCTGTTTTGGAATACACATCATTTCATTAATGTGTGCAAATGTTTAAAGTTATATGGAGGATTACCCTTAATGTCAGGCCTATTTCCATGATAGACCCCACAAAAAGTTAACAATGTTTTCACTGGATCGTCATTAGTAGAAATGTACCTGTATATTAGCTTTATGTTATGTATGTTACCATCTGCTAACAGGCAGATGTGAAGACCAATGTGAGGATATATTCCTTCCAGTATATGGTATTTACCATATTCTATCATAGTTTCAACACGCCTGATGTTTTATGAAAGGAGGCTTGGTCTTTGTGCTTTCATGAAGCTATGCTTAGTATGTGCAATTAGCAGGTAGTGGCCTTGTAAAAAGTGTTTTACAATTACTCATAGGTGGGAACAAACACAACAAATGTGTGATATGAGAAAAAAGAAATATATTTTAGTCCTACAAGCATGAGATCATGGCCAAGTCCTTCATGAAAGCTGTAGCTAGGAACATATACCTTTGAGAAATGACTCAATTTCAGATGGTAAACTGTAACGTAAGTAACAACTTAAACACATCTTATGTATAAAAGGATAGGTAATTGCATAAAATGACGTATTCATACAAAGCATTAAGCAAAAAATTATTTCTTTAAAATGAAATGGTTATTCTTAGCTGTATTACATTTTAATTGATATTATACAGTTACGTACTTTACATGCCTATTATGAATATTTGACCGCGAGAAACTTGGTAAATCATTGCTTTCCAAACAGGATAGACACACACCTAGCAGGATAGCATGGAAATATTCTTCTATTAGGAAAGAAGGAAACTTTAAATTTGAATTTTGCCCCTATGTAAAAAAATATTGCTACAATTTTCACCGATTTTGCACTTAAATGACCTTTGATCCCAACACACATCATGCCTTGATGATGCTGTTTGTTTATATAGCATGGCTGTGTTATCCCAAAGAGATTTTGCATTATTTTGAATCATAATTTTGGATAGCTAATTAATAAAAACGCTAAAATCTGACGTATATACAAGAATTTGCACTCAGTTGACCTTTGACCTAGATCTGGGACTTTGGGGGCATTTCCAGACTTGGCACCCACCCCTATCCTTCTTAAAACACACCAAGATACACTTTGAGCATGGATGCCAAAATGTACTCAAAAATGCCAACAGAATTTTTTTTTGCCAACTTTAAGCCGTTTTTCACATTGTTGGGTTGTCAATATTCCTTGAAGGGATTGTACCACGTGATACCTGCACTGGTACAATCTGTCATAGGCGATTCTGCTTTTGTTACTTACTTAGTGTCATTTATGGTATTGTAATTATTCAGCGAAAGTTGGTAGTACTACTTGGACTGCGTTCTCTTTAACCAATTTATGCCTAATGGATTTCCCTACACTTATCAATTGGACCAGCGAATCTACAACATATGAAAATCAACAATACCAAACATTCTGAATCCTGTTGAGACGTTTTACAGCGAACGTCATCTGGTTTAGCAACATATGAAAATCAACAATACCAAACATTCTGAATCCTGTTGAGATGTTTTACAGCGAACGTCATCTGGTTTAGCAACATGAAAATCAACAATACCAAACATTCTGAATCCTGTTGAGATGTTTTACAGCGAACGTCATCTGGTTTAGCAACATGAAAATCAACAATACCAAACATTATGAATCCTGGTGAGATGTTTTTCAGCGAACGTCATCTGGTATAGTAACATATGAAAATCAACAATACCAAACATTATGAATCCTGGTGAGATGTTTTTCAGCGAACGCTCATCTGGTTCTACAACATACACAAACAAAAGCGTTACTTTTCAGTGGATGCTCATCCAGATTTAAGGTATTAACATGCCTCGCAAATGAATGCTATGCTACAATTTGTTAAAAAAAAAGTATCACAGTTCTTAAACAGGCCTCAATGTTATAAAACTTTTTCATGCAACTGAGCGTGAAATTTATCCTGCTCATTAATGTTAAAATACCAACACCTTGTTGGTATTTTAACATTTATAAGCAGGATAAATACAACACCTGATGATTTAAAGATAAATTCTTTGTTTTGCACCATTTTAGGTTATATGAGCAGTTGAAATTCCATGCCCATTTGATTTGAGCATGAAAAAAGTTTAATGACCCCGGGGCCTGGATATCTTCAAGAGTGGCACCTTTGATATGAATATGTCAGTTGGATGGATGGACGTATGAACGGATGGAGAGACAAGATCACTTATTTCAGCATAATCATGTCAATTGTCACGAGCTGATAGGCATTAATTAGAGAAATTCCTCCGATAAATACTTATATGAAAACAAGATTTTTAAAGATTTATAAAAGCATTAAATACTTAAACGGATCAAAAGATATTTGCTTTTAACAATGTACTTTCAATTGACATAAATGAACTAAGCAAAATAGAGTTTTATATTTCACTGAACTCACCAGTTTGAATGAAATGGCAACTTTTTGTGCAGGCAAGGTTTTCTCGTTTAGTTACAGTAAAACCTGTCTTTAGCGGCCACTCAAAAATAGACAAAACAAAGGTATTAAAGACAAATGGTAGCTTAACGAAGATCGAAAGTATTACAAAATGCTCTCTTGGAGCATTCTGCAATACTTTTGATCTGCATTAAGCGATGATCGGTCTTGAAAGCCAATTTTGGTCTTCTTTTAGAGTGGCCGCCTAAGACAGGTTTTACTGTATTTCGATATTTCTGGCAGCATAAAACCTCAACAATCTCGTACATGGCCCTGGTCTTCTACCCTACTCACCCCTTCAGCTGCATCAAACCATTAGTCCAGATAAACAACAAGAATGAGCGTAGTTGTTTTCGTATTTGATTAAACACTTGTTTTTGTGTGCTCGAAAGAACCATCTAATTGACTGTGACAGGACTGGATAAAAAACAGGACTTAAGGACAATGCATTTCATCACACTGGTAAATGTATATGTCGATTTGCTGGTATTTACGCGTATTGCCGGTACTCCATATACCGGAAGTGGTAGATATTGATGTTAATACTATATAGAAAAACATGCCATATGCCTAAAGGACTATAGAATTAGATCATTTTTAAGTATTCAGTATGTGCATGGCGATTTATGTAAGCATTTAGGAATAGATTCGAGTACCGAGATCGGGTAGGGAAGCCTAATATACAGGTGCGGGTAGAGATGTGTCAATCAAAGTGGCCTTATTTGCAGTGTCTGTCTAGAACAGGGAAATGTTTCATTACTAAATATATGTGAGTGTACACAGAGAAGCAGATTAGGACTCTAATGAGGTCATAAACTGAGCATATACAGACGACAGGACATACCATAAGCTGATCTGGAGTTTCTAGACTAATTCTAGTTCTGGGTTTTCAAAATAAAATAGAAACATGTTTGTACTTAAGTTTGTGTATGAGTAGGCAAGCAGATACTTTGGTGTCTGCGTTAAACTTAAGAATTTACGAAAAAAGTTTTGTAGACTTAGCAATACTATATTGTGAATCATTCGATCATGACATTTAAAGACGGTCATAGTTAGCTTAGCATTTATTGTAAAGTTCGCAATCGCATTGAATCTAAAATATGCATTTCAGAGACACTGACGAAACCACTATTATACAAAGCATGACACTTAGCCAGCAAAAGACAACGCACTAAAATGTAAACTGTCTTACTGAATTGCAAATGTATTTGCCAATACTAATATCAAATGAAATTTATGCACGAAATCATTGTATCGAAATTCAAAATAGTCTTCAAGCTTGAGGCGAAATCACATATCATGAAATATAGATCAGAAACAACAGTGCTTATAACCAGACTTTTCTTACTGACTGTTCCAAGGCGGTGCTTCTTTTGTGGATCTTATTTGTTATTTGTGTTTGCCAAACTGTCATGTCTTTTTCTTGCAGCCTTGTGATCAACTGTTGGGAAAGGGCTGACCTCTTTGCTCTCTTTTATGTGATGTTTTCATGTGCTTTTGTCATTTTCTCAAACGGTGTCCTGTGTCAGGTGTGGTACTTGATTGAATCATTTCCTGATTTTTGCCTTCTTTCTCACTTTGTAAAAATATTCAAAGAAAGACCAAGGGGTGCCACAATAACAAGATGTAGTCAACACAATTAGAGAAAGAAATTACACTTACAGATAACTAGTCACATGAAAAGGTTTTAGAAATGAATTAAAATGAAACATCATTCTTATTTCATGCAACAAAATGCTGAAAACCGCATAAAAAACAACAATTAAAAACAACATGTCTATGCCTATTTGAATTTCGAGCTGGCAAGCTTTTGGTTTTGGTTTTCCAAAGCAGACTTGGAATACTAAAAATAGATTATATGTTACAAAGCACCATTTTTGATGTCATATGAGTATTTTTAAAAAGGGTATATACTTAAAATATCTTAAACCTATTTGCAATTGAAATGTTCAGTTTGAAAATGCAAATGTTTTTATTGCCTAAACACTTTGAAAGATTATACTTTTTTGTAACTTTGAGTAAAACAGCCAGAAAGTAAAGTTAAAAACTTTTTTTTCATTTAAGTTGATATGCTTTCTGATTATTTTTAATGTTTCGAAATAATTTGACATAAAAATAGATTTATTTATGCTTGTATTATTTATTATAAGAAAAGCATGGTAAAGTCGAGTTAAATTTATACTTAATTTCACATTTAAAGCATGAAATTTAAACTAATTGAAATTTAACATACGTACAAAACCATTTATGTGAGATCGATCTTCGTTTTTTTTTGTCTTGTTATTTTTTTTTCGTTTTTTCCCCGCATACTTAAGTTAGACAATTTCTTAGCATTTGCAAACATTTAAATTTCATTGAACAATTTCAAACACCATATGACATAATAGAGTGATGTATTGTGGGATAGAATCTATTTTAAGTTTTCCAAAAATAAGTGAGTATGGTCAAGAAATACCACAGTTACATATTTCAGACCAAAGCACGGCGAGATGAAGAAGAGCCACAGAACACTAACAGTCACAAGTCATCAAGAAGACATTTAAGCAAAGAAACCAGCTCTTTCTCTCTATCTAAGATGTTTGCAAAACTAGAAAGCAGAACACAACATATGAATATTCAATGACCTTTCGCCCAATCTTCGGGAATCTTCGTAAAAAGTGTGCTTTAGATTGTGGTACAATTACTTATCTGAATGGATTTATTTTATCACGATTTTTCTATAGCCTAATGGGTAATGGCTGTCCTTATCACGCAAAAGATGTGGGCTCGAGACAGTCTTCTTCTTTTTTTATCTATTTTTAATTTGTTAGTTAGTTCGTCTTTTTTCTTGATTTTGTGCACAAATGGATGTATTAATTTGGATCTGGCATACGTTTATTCCACAAATACACTCGAAGCACTGTGAATAATTTTAATAAGCCTACATGTAACTGACTCTTTGCACGCTGGATATTTTTTAATACTTTTTAGACAACAAACATCAAATAACGATGTATGGAAAAATATACAGTCAGTTTAAGCATAGATGAGAATCGTTGTAAACAAAATCTATGAACTATTGCAGGTAATAGGTATTTTATACAGGCATTGCCTCAAACTGCAGTTATACATTTACCGTTATTTACCTGTTCAATGAAAAATAGTATAGTCCTATTATTATCCATCTTTGAAACATCAGGAGTATGACTCTCTACATCCTAAATAGTCTATATCTCTCAACTCATTCGTTTTGCTAGAGCATCTAGCCATGTTGTTGACAACAAACATCAAAGACTTATCTATTGATGAGATGGTAGGGGCCTGATGCTTTGGCTGTTTGTCAGGCCCACCGGGGTTTACCTGTTGGATTTCTTTTACTCCTGTATTCAGTTTAATTTACTGTTGAGTCCTTATCCTTGCTTTATCTCCTTGTTATATTTTGATTTATATGTTTTAGGAGATGATGCATTGATAAGTTTGGAGTCTTTCATGCAAACCAAATATCTATGTGTCTTGATCCACATCTGAATTGAGGGTGAGGTTGGTGCCGTTAAACCGGTTTAAGCCCTCCAGTGAAATATTTTACTGACCGTTCCAAGGCGGTACTTCTTTTGTGGATCTTTTATGCTTTTGTTCTGTCTTGTGTTTTGCTATGTCTTTGTGCGCGTCTGTTTATATGTGCTTTGTGGTCACCTGCTGGAAAAGGACTGACCTCTTGGCTCTCGTTAGTGGTGTCTGCTGTGAGTTTGTCACTTTCCAATTGGTATCCTGGGTCAGGTGTGGTACTTGATTGTATCGATTCCTGATCTTTGCACCCTTACTTACTTTAAACACTTGCAATAAGTTGTTAACCCAGAAACTTCTTAAACAAGGCTATCAGTATCATAAACTTCGCAAAACCTTTTCTAAATTTTATAGACGATACTATGATTTGATATCTAAATTCAAAAATAGGAATTAAATCTCTTTTGGTAGGAGCCTGATGCTTTGGCTGTTGTCAGGCCCATTGGGGTTTACCTGATTGATTTCTTTTGCTCTAGTATTCAGTTTTATTTACTGTCGAGTCCTTATCTTTGCTTTATCTCCTTTTTATATATTGATTTATATGTTCTAAGAGATCGTGCATTGATAAGTTAGGGGTCTTTCATGCAAACCAAACATCTATGTGTGTGTCTTGATCCACATCTGAACTTAGGGTAAGGTTGGTGCACCGTTAAACTGGTTTAAGCCCTCCAGTAAAATAATTTATTGGCCGTTCCAAGGTGGTGCTTCTTTTATGGAACATTTATGTTATTTCTGTCTTGTTTTGTTATGCTTTTGTGCACGTCTGTTTGTTGATGCCTTGTGGTCACCTGCTGGGAAAGGGCTGACCTTTTGGCTCTCGTTTGTGATGTCTAATTGTGACGTCGTCACTTAATATATGGATATGGGTCACACTGTTTTATTTATTCTTATGTCAATCTAGGTGTTACATCTAACCAATATACTTAGTGTAAAGCTTATCCATAAGATGGTCACATTTAGCAGCGCAAATACTAAAAAATAGTAAGTGAGTATGATCAGGAAATACCACAATCACAAACCGCAGACAACCCCATGGCACCGCGAGGAAGAGTCGCTCAACCATCATGAGACGACAGGAAGACAAATTAAGCAAAACAATCAGCACCCTCTTCCCCATCAAGATGATTGCAATACTAGAATAGACATAAGTAAAATACAACAAAACATAGAACAGTTACATACTCCCACAATGGGAGTAACAATAAACAAAAAGTCAACAACAACAGAACCACCACCTTAGAACGGACAGCAGCCTAAACCACCGGGGGGGGGGGGGCTTAAATGCATTTTACTGGTACCACATCTTCGCCCTAGATTCTGCTGTTGTTGAAGTACAAGAAATGTTCCGCTCGCATGGAGGCCATCTAACTAAAGCAATGTATCATCATGGAGAAACACTCTAATCAAATTAACACACTATGATGAATCAAAGAAAAGGGCTCATGACTCACAGATAGTCAGAGCTAAAGAAAACCTCAAGTTGAGCCACGGTGGGTCCAGCTACAGATAAGCATCAGGCCCCAACCCACCAATTAAAGCTTTACGTCAGAGCCGTCGTAGAGTCTGAGGCCTGACCCACCGTCGTGCAATTAAAAAGGAACCCATAGCTATAAACCGTGATTGGGTTTAAAACTAGGCATGCAGACTGTCGCATGATATCCAAGTTATATCCAAAATAAGTAAGGGTGCAAAGATCAGGAATCGATACAATCAAGTACCACACCTGACCCAGAATACCAATGGGAAAGTGACAAACTCACAGTAGACACCACAAACGAGAGCCAAGAGGTCAGTCCTTTCCCAGCAGGTGACCAAAAAGCACATATAAACAGACTCGCACAAAGACATAGCAAACACAAGACAGAACAAAAACATGAAAGATCCACAAAAGAAGTACCGCCTTGGAACAGTCAGTAAAATATTTTACTGAAGGGCTTAAACCGGTTTAACGGCGCCAACATCGACCTTAATTCAGATGTGGATCAAGACACATGGATAATTGGTTTGCATGAAAGACCCCTAACTTATCAATGCATCATCTCCTAAAACATATAAATCAAGATATAACAAGGAGATAAAGCAAGGATAAGGACTCAACAGTAAATTAAACTGAATACCGGAGCAAAAGAAATCCAACAGGTAAACCCCGGCGGGCCCGACAAACAGCCAAAGCATCAGGCCCCTACCATCAATAGATAAGTATTTAAGTCCGAACCGTCATAGAGTCTGAAGTCCGGCCCGCTGGCGTGCAATTAAAGAGGAAAGCAAAGTTGCCAACCGTGATTGGGTTGACTACCAAGCATGCAGTCTGTTGCAATACATTAATGTTATAGCCAATCTTTTTATAATGGGAAATTATTTTAAGAACTGCGCTGAAAAATTATTAGAGCCAACAATCTTCTTCAATCTATACACCAAGTCACAATAGAAGCCTACATATGAAGAAAAATGAGACACCTCCCCCCATACTCACTGGAGCATATTACAGGTGCTGAAGTTGTGCGAAGAGAGAATTGGAAATTGGAGATGTAAATGATTGCAGTTTATTTTGAATTGACAGTTTGCTAGAATATTAGCATATCACCTCTTGGCTCTCGTTTGTGATTGTGATGTTGCCACTTTTCCATTGGTATCCTGGTTCAGGTGTGGTGCTTGATTGTATCGATTCCTGATCTTTGCCCTCTTTCTTACTTTGACCCGGCATCTCCTGTTTACCAAAAAAAATATCTGGAATATCAGGCTTACCCAAATAAATATCCACATTCTGTACATTAATCTCAAGAAAAGACCCTAAAATGCACAGAATTGACCCCTAAAACTAGTCAAGTTTTGCTATGACCCCCTAAAAATATCCACTAAACCTTCATACCCCCCCCCCAAAAAAAAAATAAAAATATTCTGAACCCCCCCCCCCCCCCAAATATTGAAATTCGTGATTTTAACCCCCAAAAATGGCCCAGCCTTCGTACGTGTGAAAATAGAGACCCCCTGGATGTGCCTGGATACCAATGCTACGGGTTGAAAGGTTTCAGCCTGGCCTGTATGCCCAACCGTCTTGATATAACGTCTTACTTTGAACTTTGGGAACGGACGTTTTTAATTGAAAATAGTGAGTATGATCAGGAAATACCACAATCACAACCTGCAGACTAACCCATGGCACCGCGAGGAAGAGCCACACAACAATCACGAGACACCAGGAAGACAAACTAAACAAAGCAACCAGCTCTCGCTTCCCCATCAGGATTATTGCAAAACTAGAAGGGACATAAAGAAACGTACAACAAAACATAGAACAATTACAGAATCCCACAATGGGAGTTACAATAAACGAGTCTACAACAACACAACCACCGCCTTAGAACGGACAGCAGCCTAAGCCACCGGGGGGTGGGGGGACTTAAATGCATTTTACTGGTACCAAATCTTCGCCCAAAATCTGCTGTTGTTGAAGTACAAGAAATGTTCAGCTCGTATGGAGGCCATCTAACTAATGCAATGTATCATCATGGAGAAACACTCTAATCAAATTAACACACTATGATGAATCAAAGAAAAGGGCTCATGACTCACAGATAGTCAGAGCTAAAGAAAACCTCAAGTTGAGCCACGGTGGGTCCAGCTACAGATAAGCATCAGGCCCCAACCCACCAATTAAAGCTTTACGTCAGAGCCGTCATAGAGTCTGAGGCCTGACCCAGCGTCGTGCAATTAAAGAGGAACCCATAGCTTTAAACCGTGATTGGGTTTCAAACTAGGCATGCAGACTATCGCATGGCATCCAAGTTATATCCAACCTTTATATAACGTTTGAAGTTCTCAGGGAGGTCATACATTCTATGCCTTCAATGTGAGTCTAGTCTGTCCTTGAATTGGCTAATAGTCTCAGCATTCACAACTTTGATAGGTAAACTATTCTCACAGTCATTCACAACACGGTTGGTAAAGAAATATTTCTTCACATCCAGACATGTTTGCTTTTGAAGTTTTGAAATTGAGCCCTCTCGTTACTGAGTTTGAAAACCTGAACATCTTATCTGCTGGAATTCTATCGAATATTCAATGATTTTGAAAGTGTGTAGCATATCACCTCTTTTCTGCCTATGGTACAATGAAGGTAACCTCGACTCTTTGAGCCTATCCAGGTAATATTTATCCTGTTTTCTGGTATCAGCTGGATTGCACGTCTTTGCACCTGCTCAATTTTTATAGTATTCTTTTTGAAGAGTGGTGATCTTACATAGTTACCATATTCAAGCACAGGTCTGACAAGGCTTACAAACAGTTTTTTTATCATGACACTGTCTAGATATGAAAAAGTTTTCTTTATCGTTCCGAGAATGCTGTTATCTTTCTTTGTTGCTGTTGCCACATGCTCATGAAAATAAATTTTATTATCAACGATTACGCCGATATCTTCATCTGCTGTAGTTTCTGATAATTCCACTAGGGTGCCGTCGCTGCCAGGCATATAGTATGTGTATTTAGAGTTATTGTAGCCTAGGTGCATCATATTGCATTTCCTTTGTTAAAACCAATTTGCCAACCACCACTCCAATTTTCTAATTCGTTTAGATCAATTTGCACCTCAGCATGCACTGCATACGTAAGAACCTCTTTGTACATATTGGTAAGGCAGTTTTAACACTGAATGCCAAGTCATTGATGTAGATTAAGAACATCACAGTTCCATATATATACATGACATTTTTTTTATGGTCTGATATTTCATTTACAAATGTTGATATCCAAGTTCTATAGCATAACATTTCCCTTTTTCAATTATATCATCAACACAATCTTAAAAAGAAATACATGGTATGCTGCGAACAGCTAACAAAGACGGGCGTGTCAGACAGAGCGCTGTCATTCGCTGTCAAATTAGACTAATCTACAGTAAAACTTGGGTATAATAGCATATGTACGCTTTAATCGTGCAACCAACTGAAGCGCAAGCGACAAGGGTGACCAACTTTATACGGTTAGTATGCCTGGTAAACGTTCACAATCAAGCGCTTTGTTGACTGGGCCTGTGGAGTTAAGTTGTGATCAGTTAGACAGCATAGTCCATTCAATGCGTTTTGCTATATCAATATAGCAAAACAAAATGTACACTGGGTCTGACTGCTCAGCGTGCTGAAATTTGATTGCAAAACTGCCTTTACTTGTGCATTTCTTTTATTTTGAATTTATTTTAAGCATTTCGTATTGTGCCAGTCTGGTCAGTCGCGTGATTATTTTTTCTGTTTCTGGCCATGGTATTCTTCATTTGTTTACAAATGTGAAATATAATTATACTTGGATCAGAGGAATTCAAGTTCATGACTAGGGGGAAATGTTTTGGTCACCAGATAAAAAATTGGGCGACAGTCATTGGCAACTTTATAAATATATAAACTTGATTTTTTGTTTATGTTTTTCGCATTGATTTTCGGTGATAACCTTTAATGTTTTTATTTTAGCAAACCGTGTTCAAAATGATAGTTGTAGAGAAAAATTAGCGCGGACTTCTCCAAACGATTCCAACATCCAAGATGCTGCAGTTAACTCTGTACATACAGCTGCTTTCCAAAATGTTTATAGATAGCAATTTTTGTCATAATTATTTACATACCCTATACTTGTTTGAGTGTTTGTTGTACATTTATGCTTTGTTTGAGATATGATTTATTTCTGCTTTTGTATGCACGACATGTCTAGTTATAGTGAGCAAAAATATGGCTTCGTTTGCAGATGTTTTGTATCAAGTTTTAACTTCTCAAAAAGTTGATTATATTTTAGCAAATCAAAGTTGCTTATCAAAACTCTATTTCTAATTATGGGATAATAAGGAGAGCAGCAAATAAAACTGGTGGTAATCGATAAAGTCATGTATACGGAGCATTGTGAAAATACTTTAAGAATTGAAGCTATCGAGTGTATCAACAATGAATCACTTGATTGACTTTGATGTGTGTGCACTAGCACGTTGCACAAATTTTATAATTTTACATTATTGTAATAACTTGAGTCTAATTGGACATTATGTTTAATACATGTAATACAGTATAAGTGTAACAGACAAGTGACGTTGTCTAGCAACCAACGTAATTAACCTAACGTCATAAAGACGTTGACTGGTTCTACTGTTATTATACAGGATACTACATTTCTCCCCTTTTATCAAATGATTATTCTTCCCATCATATTAGTTAAAATATAGGCCTAAATAATTATTTGCATAATTATATCAAATAAGTAATCTATATTGTGAATGACTGTTTTTGCTAATGAATTAATATGAAAAATAAAGTAATAATAAAGTCTAGGTGTAAATCCTTGCAGTTCATATCAGTACGAGAATATCAATAATTCATACTTGGAGCAATGTTAAGAAACCTCTTAGCTTCATCAGTCTTTTCATTCTGTTGTATGTCAAGTTCCACTCGTGACTTCATAATTAAACAACACTTGTTTTGCATATTCTTTAGCTCAAGCTTCATTCTCTCCATTTCTCCTCTAATATATGCAATCTGATTTCTGCAACATTCCATTCTATTGTTATTCACATTGTCTCGCAAGTATGTGTGTTCTTTAGCAGATCTCTTCTTGTCTATATTTAGATTTACAGACCTTTGACTGTCAATAGTTGAAGGTGATGCTTTCCAACTTTCCACCATAATTGTTTTAGTGGCATCTGCATTCTCAACATATACTAAGTTTAAGTCCGATACTGGCTCATCATTTTCTTCTAGCTTGTCGACCTTCTTTATTCTGGTGTGTCCATCCCTTCTTGATCTATATTTCTCGTCAATATTGTCTTTGTTGAAAGATCCCACTTTCATGGTTTTCTTAATTATTTTCTTCTTTCCCTCCAAAAATGAGTTTGATGATCTAGACGTATGTAGCACAGTTTCAGTGTATTTCTTTGCCCAGCAAACAGCTGCAAAATGGTCAATCTTATGACATTGGAAGCATCGCTTGCCATATGCTGGACACTGTCTGCCCTTTGGATGCAGTCCTGATAGGCCACAATATCCACATGGTTGTAATTGTTCAGTTGTATCAGAATTTCTCTTTCTCTTCAATATTTTCTTAACTTTGACTATACTGTGTTTGTCAGAACTTTCATTTATCTGCTGAACTTGAAATGCTATATCTTCATATAGTTTTGCTTCTGATAAAAATTCTGATAATGTCCAGCATTTCTTGATGCAATTTTCAACTAGATGATCATTATTGCTCTTTAAAATCAAATGTTCTAGTATTCGCTCCTCCAAGTTATCACCAAATTCACATTCAAGAGCATTTTCTCTTAAACGAGTTGCAAACGAAATCGTCGACTCCCCAGCTTTTGGTGTCGTTTTAAGGAATAAATATCTAGCATAATACTTGTTTCTTTGAGGCAAGAAATATGTATTCAATTTTATTTTCAGCTTCTCATATTCATTCAGCTTACCGCATGGATCAGGCAAAACTTTCTCTAATCTTGCTATTTCTCTCCCTCCATATATTATCAGAGCATCCTTTTGGTCAAATGGATCATGTATCCTGAAATATCTAAATTGTCTCTCTATATCTTCAAGCCATTCTGTCCAGTATATTCCTCTAGTATGCTTTTGTTCTGCTTCCCGAAAAGGTAAAATGTTCAAATCTCTGGATTGGCTTATAATCCTTATTCTATCAGCACTGCTCATTTTCACTTGTATGATGACAATATATTGCTAATCAAATCTCTTTTTGCTTGTTTCTGTCTCTAATCTGACATAGCTACATGTACTTATCTATCTCTTTACTGTCCTGTCTTCTTCATATTCTTTCTCTTTCTTCTTAATTCCTCTGCATCTGGAACTCTGCCTTTATAAAATCTATTCTTCTAGTATATCTCAGCCAACATTCTAGCACCCCTCTCTTTCCTTTTACCTCGTCGCCAATGTAATAACTAGAGTCTAATTGGACATTATGTTTAATACATGTAATACAGTATAAGTGTAACAGACAAATGACGTTGTCTAGCAACCAACGTAATTAACCTAACGTCATAAAGACGTTGACTGGTTCTACTGTTGTTATACAGGATACTACAATTATTACTTTAAAAACATATTAAAGTTCATTTTGGGTGTTCAAATTTAATGCTACATTGCAAGAGCCCAATTATTAGGAGAAAGACCAAAAGGAAAGTACAGTACTACCAAACAGTTCAATGTGCCAAGAGGGTTCGAAATTGTATTAAAATTGGGAAAATGTCATCTTTTCAGATGAATCCACACTCTAAACCTATTTCTTTTGCAAAACTATTCCCATCTGGCGTCTGAAACACGAACAAATTTATCCACATAACATTGATGTATGGGTAATCCACTGGAGTCGTATTGAAGCGACTATCTCGTAACTTTTAAAGGGGTCTCTCAAGCTTGTTACTGAAACAATCACCAGTAAGGCATATCAGGATTATATCAAAAGCGATATAAAACTCCAATATGAATGCACTATGCCCCAAGCATTCAACAAAATGACGCACCTTGCAATAGCTCTTTAAAATATTCACGCATTCACCAGGGACCAGGGTGGTGATATTTTGAGTTGCCACCTTGCAGTGTAAATCTGACCCCCATAGATACTGACTGTAGCAGTGTTAAGCGTCACGTTAGTTGGATGTCAAATATAAAAGACAGACATTTTTAGAAATTACTATCAAATTTAGTGCACCTTGATATCAGATGACCTAGAAGTCATGCATTCGGCTATGCCAAAAAGAATCCAAGTTACAACTAATGGTGGTGTTACTAAGTGTAAGACGACATGCCAGATTTTCGCTGGAAATGAAATCAGTTTCAAGATAAAATGCTTTGTTGTTACAGTGCTATACATGTGCTTTGATAAAACACAGAACAAAAAATGATTTGCACCGCTTAACACATTGTCAAATCAAATCTTTAGTACATAGGGTATGTAAATAATTATTACAAAAATCGCCATCTAGAGAAATTTAGAAAGCAGCTGTAGATACAGGGTTTGAACATTTTAAGCAAAGCACAAATACACAAAGTCAAATATGTCAGTCAAAAAGATACAATGCGCCGCCTAATTTCACCAACGATTCATGGCTTCATCAAATATATTGGAAATCGCGCCAGATTCGCTCGTGTTTTAAGCTAGTAGGATCATCTCTAAACCGTCCGTTTTGAAGCACATGCATAGAGAAAAATGGCACGTCATGCAAAATCCCAGCTTTTGTACCTACAAACGATCATCCGAATATGCGTGGTTCATTTTGAGTATGCAACCAGAAGGATTATGCTATACGCAGCCATTGAATAATGGTATATTCACCGCTTGTAGAAGAACCCTTTCTGTCACACCTCTACGAAATTAGCCTGGGTCCAGTCGTCAATATTTTGACAACATTTTCTAATGCTAATATTCTAAAAAAATACAACATCAAAGGTATCGGTTGTCCGTTATTGATTTTGATTAATAGTCATTTTGACCAAGAAACGGAAAAATAAAAAATGATGCCCCCCAGGGGGGGGGGTCTGTGCTCCCTTGATCCCTGAAAATAATGCATTGATCTCCCCGTTTCCTCGTCTCCCTAAAAGTATTTGCCTACGCTCCCCAAATCCATAAAATAGTTCAGCTTCTCCCCAAATCCCCAAAATTATAAGCCTATGAAACTATATAAGAGTGCATGACTAAATGTTCACTTAATATTTTGTCTTATACATGTAAAGACAGGTCTCTGCCATGGAATACATGACATAAAAAAGCCATGGGATGCATGACATATAATTAATTTCAATGAAATGCATTATATATGGCTCAAAGTATAAGGCCATCCTTAAAATGATGTTGTTGTACCTGGTAGAGTAGGCTTGGAGGTTTAAAGACATACCATTCAATTTCTTTTTGGGACAGGGGCTGATTTTTTCCAGCCCCTAAAACATGATTTTTCTAGACACTAGTTAGTGAAAGCATTTAACTATAAAAAGTCTTTTCTACAATTGCTATTAGTGCCTATACGCTTGTTTAACTTCAGTTAAAAATCAACAGTTTTAAGGAAAAAATCAACAAGAAAACGTAGGTAATTGTCATATTTTTCTCTCATATCAATCTAGATGAGCATGTTAGTACGAACATAAATACATTTAGAATTTACAAGGGGGGAGTCTGGGGGGCTAGCCCCCCCCCAGAAGCGGAAGATTTTTTTTATTTAAAAATCAAACAAAATGGAGGATTTTCCTTATTTTTATTTTGCTTTTTTGGCAAGGCTCCCTAAATCCCAATTATGATCTTGCTCCCTAGCTGCCCTCAAATAATTACCAGTGCCCCAAAACCCCTGGGGGCCCCATCGATGGATACACATTCTTATATTTAGTAGATGTGGTATCTATGCTACGATTCCCTGCTAGAAATTTGGTCTATTTCTGGATGTTTTGACTTGGGGACGTTATGACTTGAGCCGCTTTTTTTTGTAAAAGTCAGTTCTTGTTAATTACAGATATTGGTTCCCATCTTAACGTGGGAAGCCAGCTGATTTCTACTTTCACTTTCAGAGGGAAATTCCAACAAATTCCGCGGAACTTTTGTAGATGATTTTCGAGGAAAAGCAGGAAGATATGATGTCATAGTTTGATCCATACAGTCTGAAAAAAGCTGGGCAAAGCCGAGGTAGACATATCAGATCGATAGGGCTCCACTAAAATATCCAGGCGCAACAGAAAATGGCGAAACTGAAACTAGTGAAAGTCAAAAGTTACTCCGTTATCTTCAAACGTTACTCCGTTATCTTTGCAAACAATCCAAAACAGATAGCATATCATATCGAATCTGGCAAAGTTTTTTTAATCTTCACATTTTGTATTATTTGCTGTTGTTAAATAGGATTATCAACATGGTAATGAATTTACAATAAAGAAATATAGAATTTAGATTTTTTCAGGTCTTGCACATCTGACAGAAATCTACTAATACGGACTATCGGAATCACCGGAACTGGAATACGCTAAATAGTATAGAGAAACATATAGAGAGAGTAATACAAGCTCCAACGAGCTTTCAAGATTCTTCAAAATCAAGAATCACACTCGTGTAGTCTAATTTGGCGCATCTGCTAATGTGACTCGCTCCTATAATATTCCTCTGACAAATCAAAAACATCTTTTTTTGGTTCCATAGAATAAAGCATATCTTTAAGAAAAAGACAAACACATTTTGCAGAATAAATCCAAATCAAATATCAAAATAATCAGGCAAACTTGTTTTTCTCTAAAACCCAAGACCCCTCCTCCCTCGATCTGGTGTTTAAAAGACTGTTTTGTTAGTGATGGCAATTAAACTGCCATGAACATATTTAGAACTGATAATACCAACTAAAAAAGAGTCCTACACTCAACAAAAGTCTTGTAAATTCAAAGCAACCATGATTATAGACACATGTCAGGGATTTTTTTTGGTGTCCTCAGGGGCCGAAATTACGAATTCGGCCCCTTTCCCAATGGGATTTAGGTGACTTTTTTTCCCAATTTGAAAAAAAAATTCCCAATCTCAAAAAAAAAAAAAAAAAATTTTTTTTTTTGAATTTTCATTCAGTCACCACACACACACACACTCACAAGCTACATGATGACAATCTACTAGAATTGCATCCTATTTTCCTTCAATTTAATGGCAATAGTATGTTTAATAGCTAATTTTGTTTTTAAACTGACCAAAAATGCTGTTCTTGTTTGTTTAGAAAATTTCCCAAAATAGTGGTTTACCGCGCTAATTTTCCCAATCTGAAAGGCCCTAGGGCCCCTTCCCAAAATTGCAAAAAAAAATCTGTGCATGTGCACCACATTAGCAGACAATTTTTCTTGACGATTTTACAGGGGGGGTTAATGATGTTCAGCGCTAATCATTCTCATATTTGCATAAAACAATTTATGAAAATTTACTCCTTTTTTTTAAATTTGATTTTTATTCAATTTGATTAATAAAATAATTGTGATTGATCAAGTTAACACTTGCAAATTCAGCTCAAACTTTTAGGTGTGCCAAATTAGCCTACAGCTCGTACATCCTGATCTCTGGGTAGTTAATATTTAGCCCTTTAATACAACCCCTTTTAGTTGTTCAAAATTAAAATCTATACTGTTTCATGAGCATCAACATCTGTACTGCCAATGTAAATAATGAAATGAACCAAGGTGTAACCAAACAGAAAGTACACCATTCAAACGAAGCCATGATACGGTTTTTAACCAATGTAAAACTCCATCTTTAATTCGGTGTGATAGTAAACAAAGTTCAATAAAAAAAGGTCTGGTAGTGTTATTTGTCTGGAATTTCAAATATATTAAGTAGTGCTGGGTATTCCAAGCTGACAGATAAAAAAAATAGATTTAATCTGCATTCAGTTAGATGTGTTTTGTAAGGCTTGTTGTGTAGGCCCTACTTTCACTTTTGTTTGGCCGCCATTTTGTTTTAGAAAATTTGTGTCCTAAGACTCCTAACAAAAATCTCCTAAGTCTACTCAACAAATAACAGTAGAAATAGTTTTATTATATAATTTTCACACCCAATCAAGTGGCTATAAACTACCTTCAATAAAACACTAAAAGGCCCATACAGAGTGTGAAATAGCGAGATGAACAATTTTCACTGAATTTTGACCGAAATTAGGATTGCCACGAAATTAACTGTTTTTTTTTCTCTTTTTTTTTTTTTTTTTACAAAAGCAGTTTTTTGAATTAATTCTTCAGCAGTGTGTCCGTGTGAGTGCACTTCTTGTGTTTTTGATGCAATAAAGTGACTTTCAACTCACTGACAGTTGGTCTGTGCGTTTTGCCTGATGCAAACAAAAAAAGGAATGAGAACAAAACTGTCGCCTTAATGATCTGAGATTTGAGGACTTGTCAAGTTTACCTTGATGATAACACGTCTATATTTTTTTCTGGTGCAAAATGGACCTGCTCACAAATATCTTTGCTGGATATTTCCATGATGTATATTTTAAAAAAGACGACTGCACATGTCAAAAGTCATTGGTGATTCACACAGATGGGGTTTCCTTCCATGTCATTTTAGCTTGTTTTGCTCTCACTGCTTTTTGGGGGTGTTTTACAACATAGGTTTTAAAAGCAGTATTTTAGAAAAGATAATGTTGGTTGGTCCAATACATCAGTCTAATAAGACGATTTTAAAGAAATGAAACAATGCATCAGGTCTATTTTTAGATTGACCCTCAGTGCATAAGTAAAGCTCTTAAGTATTCAACAACGATGGCGGCCCCGGTCATGAAATTTGTTGTCCTTGCAGGCTTTAGATTAAGAGGATAGTGCTTATAACTATACTGAACAAAAGTGAAAATGCTACACCTGAATGTTTGCCATTTATCTACAAAATGAAGCAAGATGGTATAGCAAATGAAAGTGTGTCATAATGTTCAAATACTGGGCTATTTATAACAGTAAAAGTTTTACCGTTGTTGTCACAAGGAAAGACATGAAAGCCATTTAAGTGTGACAGGGGTCCAATTTTTCAGGTTACAAATGAGCCAGTGCATGAGATTTCCAACAATGTGTTATGTGCAACCAGCAAAGTCTCAGATCAGCCTGCGCATACGCGCAGTCTGATCAGAGCCTTTGCTAGTCGCTTTAGTATTTGATGATTGTTAAGCTATTGACTGAACACCATTTGGAGAAGTTTAAAAGGAGGCTAGTCCGAGTCTACACTTGTCAAAATGTCAAATTGTTTGAAATCTCATGCCGCGGCTCAAATTTGAACAGAATTCTCACACAGTTTAGGCCTTCAAAAATCCAATACTAACCAAGTCTGACTACACGAGTTGGTAGTCTGGACATGCGACAACCAGAAAATGTCAAGAACTTATTTAAATTACCACATATGTGTTTTGAGAAGCGGGGTTTTCATCAAATTGTCAAGCACAGGGTTCGCACAGGCTTGAAAAGTACTTGAATTTAGAAGGGTTTCTTGAAAAGTTCTTGAAAATTAATTCTGCCTTGAAAAGAACTGGAAAATCACTCAAAAGCCTTGGAAAGTCCTTGAATTCTACTATTTTCTGTAGGCCCTAGCACTGTTGATAGAGACCTAAATCAGTACAAAATTGTTGCGCCTTTATTTGGTGCAGCATATGCTGCACCAAATATAGGCACAACAGTTTTATACTAATTTTCCAGTACTAATGTCATCTTTATCTCAGTCTAGCAACACTTAGATCAGTATTTTTCATTAACTTTAAGTCCTTGAAAACTGTTGTAAAGGCTTTTAGAAGTCCTTGAAAAGTCCTTGAATTCTACTCATACTTGCCTGTATGAACCCTGAAGCAGCTTGAAATTTGATCGCTGTAATCTCCATAGGAAAATCAATGCCTTGTTGCATCTTAGTCTGGGAATATATCAAGAAATGGTAGAAACAATGTGCCGATAGGTCTGAATGATTTGGCAAAAGAAAATTATTGAAAATCATGAAAAATCAAAGATTACCTAATATTTAATATTCCCAATTTATTTTTTCATATGGAGACAATTTACAAATTTGTTAAATTCCAAAATTATTTCTGTGCTTGTTTCATGTGATAAGTCAGTTTTCTTGTGTTTTAATGCAACACGAGTATGGCCAATTAAGGTTAGCAAAACAATATTTTTTGCGCATGAGCATGTAAAAATTCAATGAATAAAGCTTAAAACATTAAAAAGGAACATAACTCTGACATCAAAAGAGACAAATCGACGGAGTTTCGACGTATAGTTTGTTGGATGTCTGAATACTTTTTGTCCAATACACGGGTGGTAAACCTAGGAACTACCACGAAATTGTGTTAACGTAATTTTGTTCCCAAGGCACATCCGGGACACATCGTGGTAGTTTCCAGGTCGAAAATTGGATAAAGAAAGGTTGGTGTCACTCTCATTTTTGTTTTATTTTACAACTAAGAACGAACAATGGTAAAATCCGACAATGTTGTTTTTGTAAATATGTCTCAGCGTCCCCTCTAGCCCAAAATTTTGTATGAAAAGTTATTTTCTTTCTTAAGGTTTGTGTTTCCCCACTGAGCATCGGACCAATTTTCCCAAAGGTTCGAAGGATTTTAGCCCATATATGTCAAATTAAATGGAATTTGATATCATTTCACGATGGAAATAATAAAAAGACACTAAATAAACATTCCTACACCGAAAAAAAATCTGGGCATTTACTCGTAAACAATTCATGCCCCGTTCGTCCTGTGTGGTAGTTTCCAGCTCATCGTGGTAGTTAAAATGCCATCGTGGTAGTTTCCAAGACTATGTAGGAATTTAGTAGTAGTTCACATCAGCAGATGATCACTATTCAGGGGCTACTTCATTTTTATACAGACAGGGTGTGCGGGCCGAACCTTGACTTTGAATACCCCTCTTATTCATACGAAGACCTTTTCAAACAACCTTTTGCCAAATAACACATGTCGACTGCCTGAATTTTAATTTTAGTGGGCTATTGAAATGATGAGAAGAATGAAAAGAAGAGATATTCACATATCTTGTTTTTGAATAAACATACTTTTAAATTATCAAATAACATGCCCGTTCATCGTTGCACTCACATGTATATAAAAGGTGTCCCAACCTGAGGATATTTCCCTTTTTTCTGAAGCGCAAGTACTAACGATACTTTGGGCCAGTAGTCTTAGCCTGCCATTTTATCTTAAAGTTGACTGAAGATGGAACAACGTAGCGAGTGACGCAATTTTTAATATAATTTTTTTTCTCTGTTGCTTGGTCCACCACGGCTCAACTGATTACCTTCTTTTGCTTTAGATTTCCAGAGGTGTTGTTTGGCAGTCCATGGCATGATCTCCACCTGTCAAGCATCACATTGAATCTCTTGTCCTCAGCTTAGCTTCTTCATGGTGTTGAAAAGTTTATTTATTTGTTAACTGTGGTAATTAATTGACGAGTTAGAGGGTTATCATGCGAAACAAGCAACCAATATAATGTTTTGTAACACTTCAGAAATGTATCCTACAAAGTCTTGGAAACTACCACGATAGCATTTTAACTACCACGATGAGCTGGAAACTACCACACAGGACGAACGGGGCATGAATCGTTTACGAGTAAATGCTCAGATTTTTTTTCTGTGTAGGAATGTTTATTCAGGGTCTATTTATCATTTCCATCGTGAAATGATATCAAATTCCATTTAATTTGACAGATATGGGCTAAAATCCTTCGAACTTTGGGGAAAGTTGGTCCGATGCTCAGTGGGGAAACACGAACCTAAAGAAAGAAAATAATTTTTCAAGCAAAATTTTGGGCTAGAGGGGACGCTGAGACATACTTACACGGAACCACATTGTCGGATTTCACCATAGTTTGTTTTTAGTTGTAAAATTAAACAAAAATGAAAGTGACACCAACCTTTCTTTATCCAATTTTCGACCTGGAAACTACCACGACGTGTCCCGGATGTGGCTTGGGAACAAAATTACGTTAACACAATTTCGTGGTAGTTCCTAGGTTTACCACCCGTGCAATACTTAATCACAAAAATAAAATATTGTAGTGTAGCGTTTTCACTTTTGCTCGGAATATGAGCTAAACAACATTGCATAATTCCCATGAAACAGCAAATGAACCAAAAGCCATTGATCACAAGCCTACTGCAGGACTTTAGTTAAGAGTGTGTAAGGAAAATTTAATTTTCTTATTTCTCAACTAAAACATATGTTGTGGGTACTCAAAAGAATTGTCTCAATGAGACGGTTCTTTTGAGCACCCAAAACATATGTTAAAATTGATGAGTAAGAAAATATTTACTTGAGCACCCAAAACATATGTTAAAATTGATGGGTAAGAAAATATTTACAATTTTACGCTGAAAATTTTTGTGTATCTAAACTTTTGCTACTGATATTAAAACATGCACAGATTTTCAAGATGACTGACTCCAAATTTACCCTTGGCTGGGCTAAGATATTTGTTGCAGAGGAAAGTCAAGGGCTGTACACATTTTAGTCAATCTTAGCTTGTAAGACAGACTAATACTGCTTCATTACCAAGCAGTTTGGATGCTTGACTGTCCTATTAACCCTAAAAGGGCCAAGAAAAAAAAAATGCATCTGAAAATGTCTTCTGCTGAAGTCTTCTGCTGCAAATAATTGCCTAACATTACTGACGAATTAAGAATAGGAGCAAACAGCATGGACCCAGAACAGACTGCTCCTATAGGAGCAGTCTGATCTTGGTCCACACTGTTTGCCATAGAGGCTTCTTAAACATTTCAGCAGACGAGAAAAGCAGACGACTTGTGTTGTGATTGGCGCATTAAGGGTTAAATCTTGGCCCGGGGGATGGGAGATCAAGGTATTTTGGCTTTGTTCCCTTCCCCCGTTCTGGACCCAGACCGTTTGCAAAGGTTATAAGCAGCAAAGAAGTCACTTTTTGAAATTGATGTTTATAAGATTGTATATGGTATTTATTGGAAAGGCTTCCTGGTACGTGTTATCAGAAATGACAACTGTCTACTTTCATTTTCAATTTCTGAACCCAGACTGTTTGCAAAAGTTATAAGCAGCAAAAAGTGTCACTTTTTGAAATTGATGTTAATTAGATTGTATATGGTATTTGATAGGCTTCCTGGTACTTGTTATCAGAAATGACAACTGTCTACTTTCATTTTCAATTTCTGAAAAATTCGCAAGGTGTGCATATGTAAAAACCTGATAAGTTTTTAGTTTTCACATACTTATTGTATTATTTGCTGTTGATAGGACTATCAATATGGTTAAGGTAACAAATGTTTGAGAGAATTTTCTCTGCTTTGGTTTGAAAGATTGAAGCTAGTGGGATGTTATAAATCTCAATATATTCTATTTTTGTCTTCCTTAAAAGTGGTGTGATTTTACCTGTCTTAGGTGATTTTTTATGGTACACATAGGTCCACATAGGCAAGTTTTTTAGAGTAATATTGAAATATATTTACTTACCCATCAGTTCAAACATGTGTTTTGGGTTCTCAAAAGAACCGTGTCTTTGAGACGGTTCTTTTGAGTTCCCACAACATATGTTGTGGTCGAGAAATAATAAAAAATATAAGGCACATAAAACACATTTTTAAATTGAAGGGTAAGAAAATAATTACAATTTTACGCTCATAATATTTCTCTATCTGGAGCTATGAGTATGGCAATGGTGCGTTGAATGGCCGTTGTCTTCCTCATCCGTTCTCATTTTCGTTAACCCTTTCAAGACCAGTGGAATTTTCCATAAAATTTTATACATTTAGGTCAGGAGATTGATGTGTTACAGATAATAATTTCGAAAAATATTATGTTACTTTCACTTTATTATATACCTATAAATGATACGACTCTCGAACTGTCTGTTTTCTGGCCATCTGATACAGAAAGCCGGATCAACGAACTGAGGTTTTCTGAATCCATATCACTATCCTTTAAAACGAGGCTGACGTCGGTTACCTGCTTTTGCGGCGACGTTACGTAAAGTAAATTTCAAGCATGGAACCAGACACGGAAAACAGGATGACGTAATGTCATGTTATATGACGTGAATATGACGTGGCAAAGCATAATGGCAAACGTTCCCACATTTTTTTTCTGGATTCATGACCAAAACTACTTATAAAATCAAAATAATGTAGAAAAAGGTATATAATAAACATATTATTATAAAAGTAACTTGATCTGGCGTACAGTATCACGTCTCGTGGATGAGGCCATACCATTGGATCACCCTCGACGCTTCGCGTCTCGGGTGATCAGATGGTATTTCCTCATCCACTCGACATGATACAGTACGCCAGATCAAGTTACTATTATAATAATGTGTATTAAGATCAATTTTTTCAGTGCAGACCCTGATGGAATTCTGCCAAATATGGTGTTTTATCTTGGTCTTCACTGTTTGCCATAGTACCTGAAACGGTTCCCAGTCCACAGCTTGTCCGCCTGTACGTGGAGATAATGAACGAGCTTTAGCGAGTGGATTATCTTACGTACAGGTGGACAAACATGGTATAACTATTTTATACCACCTACATCAGTGTAGACCTTGCACATCAAGTGATATTTCATGCTAAAGTTGGTAAAGGTGGTATAATGCCAGTTGGCCAACTGTGATCAAATTTCATGTAAAGCATCATCAGGTATAGTGGGAAAAGCTGCATAAGGTCTAGGGGCTGATTGGTTTTTGTTTGTTTGATTTGATTCTTTACGTCCCATCAACAATCTTTCAGTTATATAGGGACGGGTCTTCCTGGGTTGAACCAGTACTAAGCTAGGATAAATGTGTCTTGCTCAAGGACCACAACGCAGTAACCCCGGTGAGGCTCCAACCCGCTGCCCTTCGGTCTCTAATCGAGCACATTACCACTGAGCCACTGCGCTCCCTACGGGCTGATTGGAGTGGATTTACTTTGGTAGCCATCATCCATGGCAACATCAAGCTCCCAAAGTCTGTGAAAAAAAGAATTAACAAGAAATTTCTTTCAAAAAGATATTTGGCTGCATTACAATAGTAGAATTCGTTGTTTATATGAATAGCTTGTAAAGTTGATAACGTCACGTGTCAACAACATGTGTTCCATTGTGGTGGGTTTGTTACGTTACATGTACTGGTAATAAAATGCCGAGCCTGGTCTGGATCCAAACTGTTTGACACTCTGATGGTATTTCCAAAAGATTTTTTTTTAAAAATGATGGTCAATCTGAATGATGATGACAAAAAGCATGCAAAGTTAACCAGACACAAACACAAAACTTTGGTAAAATTTATCTTTACTTATCATAAGGACCTCGGTAGGGATATTTACTTTAAACGCAACAGCTAGCTCAATCAATTTGCAATAGGTCATGACATCTGTCAGCAGACGACACTTTAACATATTGGAAATTCAATGCTTATATGAAAATACTGGAATTTAATTAATCATAGAGCAAGACAGCTTAGTTTAAACGTTGATTTTTAATGTGTTCAAGAGTGACCTTTTCAATAAATAGATTGGTCTAAAAAAAGTTTACTTTCTGTTTCAGTTGAAAAGTGCAGCTGCTTCAGTCTGTATCTCTAGACTGAAATATTTTTCAGTAATAACTGCCATGGACCACAAAATAAGTTTGAGTGGACGGTTTGGTTATTATCCAATGAGACTTTTCATATTTAAGCAGTTATTGTCGTATTCTTTTGACCCTGAAGTTTAAAGAGAGTGGCCTATGCTAATTATATCAGACCTGTTATCAATAGTTTTCGCCAAATATACGAGAATAAATTAGATAATCTGATATTGATTACATCCTAACGGTTATAATATAACTGTATCGTTCGCTGTGGTGTAGTGCCCTAAGTCCAGGACTCGTATTGTAGAAGAGGGAAGTTCGAATCTCTCAAGGAGTTTTTTTTTTTTCAGAAGAATACTTTCTACCTAGTGATATGACGGAAAACTCTACAAAAGCGTGATAATGTTGAATTTTTGTACAGTTGTGCTTAAATGTACACGTGATCAACACCTGCAGTCGCCAGTAAATCGAGACTGTTTCAACTAAGTGCCAAGAATGGTTTTTTGACATTTTTGATTTACTAGCAACTGCAGTGTTTTCATGTGTTCATTTACATTTACTATACACAATTCGCACAAGCGCAAAAATCATTTCACGCTTTCCTGGATTTTTAGCGCATACAAAACCCCTTTCTAGGTTAAAAGAATAAAACACTCCTCGTGAGATTCGAACTTACATTGTACCTGCTATATGTTACAAATCCTGTGTCTAACCCACTACAGTACAGCGGAAGGTACTGTCGATCTGCTACTTATGTTCTGTTATAGCACATTCCATTTCAAATAATCTAATTAGTTCCCCTATATTCGGCGAAAACTACGGATAACAGATCAGAGATAAAATTAGCACAGGCCACTCTCTTTGAACTTCAGGGACAAAAAAATACAACAATACTCTAAAATGCAAATTTCCAACTAAACCTGATTGGTTGAAGTAAGCAATGGAAAATGATGTCAAAAAGGCGTAGCCGAAAAATCTTCTTTGAAACTATGAGACTCACAGCTTTTATATTTAGTACATGTATGTTGTCTCCTACATTAATTATGCCAATCAAGCCCCTGGGGTCCAAGCTGGCCATGCCTCAGGGATCAATAACACATTTAAGCCTCTTGTATATTTTCAGGTACTAAAAGAGCAACACTTATTTTGGGTGCACAATGAAGTGCCCCAATGCTGAGTGTGGTTTTGTCCTTGATCCAGAGCCTCATGTCCCTCTTGTTTATTTTCAGGTACTAAAAGAGCAACACCTATTTTGGGTGCACAATGAAGTGCCCCAATGCTGAGGGTGGATTTGTCCTGGATCCAGAGCCTCTGATAATGTCCTTCTTGTATATTTTCAGGTACTAAAAGAGCAACACTTATTTTGGTTGCTTAATGAAGTGCCCCAATGCTGATTGTGGTTTTGTCCTGGATCCAGAGCCTCATGTCCATCTTGTATATTTTCAGGTGCTAAAAGAGCAACACCTATTTTGGTTGCACAATGAAGTGCCCCAATGCTGATTGTGGGTTTGTCCTGGATCCAGAGCCTCATGTCCCTCTTGTATATTTTCAGGTACTAAAAGAGCAACACTTATTTTGGGTTCACAATGAAGTGCCCTAATGCTGATTGTGGTTTTGTCCTGGATCCAGAGCCTCATGTCCCTCTTGTATATTTTCAGGTGCTAAAAGAGCAACACTTATTTTGGGTTCACAATGAAGTGCCCCAATGCTGAGTGTGGTTTTGTCCTGTATTCAGAGCCTCATGTCCCTCTTGTATATTTTCAGGTACTAAAAGAACAACACCTATTTTGGGTGCACAATGAAGTGCCCCAATGCTGAGTGTGACTTTGTCCAGGAAAAGTCGTTCAAATTTTGTCCTGAGTGTGGCACCAAGATGGTGATACCCAAGAAATTGGAAGTTGCTTTCTGTCAAAACACTCTGGAAGATGGTTCCCTTTGCAATGCTGAAGTGAAAATCAGCTACAAATTCTGTAAGGAATGTGGAGGGAAGGTAGACAAAGCAATATTTGATGAGGATGTGAAATGCTGCGTAAAGTGTAAGAAGAAACTGGCCCCAGAAGAGCGCTTTTGCTCCGGATGTGGAACCAAAGCTCAAGATAACAGAGGTAAGACAGAAGATTCATACTATGGCCCTAGATCCAGATAAGGAAATTTAATGAGCATAAAATTGTAATTATTTTCTTACCCATCAATTTAAACATGTTTTGGGTGCTCAAAAGAACCACCTCATTGAGATGGTTCTTTTGAGTACCCGCAACATATGCTTTGGATGAGAAATAAAGAAAATACACACTCCAATACACACTCTGAAGGCCTGACAGGCACCACTGTAGACAATGTAATAGAACCACATTATATAAGCATTCTTTTTAAACTTAAACTCATGGTTATAACCTTACCCATCACATAAATAATGAAAACATGAAAAAAATCTTCTTTTCTGAAACTACAAGGCCTAGAGCCTTGATATTTGGTATAAAGTATCACCTAGTAGACCTCTACCAAGTTTGTTCAAATTCTTCTTACGGGGCCAAAAATGGCCCCGCCATGGGGATCACATGTTTTACACAGGCTTGATTGCCCTCCACCAGGTCACATTGTTTACATAGGCTTGATTGTCCTCCACCAAAATGGTTTAAATCATTACCTTCTACTGAACAAGACTGGTGCACATAGTATAGGTGAGAGATTCCGGGCCATTATGGCCCTCTTGTTTTAGCATTGGCCCAATAGGCAAGGTGTGTTAGGATTACCAATACTTTGAAGATTGAGTTGACAACATATTTTAAAGATAAACTGCTTCAATTACATATGATAATTCTATGTTGCTGTCACAATCCAAGAAATGTACAAAATATGAAACCTGTGCAAAATTGCACAGGTTTCATATGTTGTACACTTCTGTGGATGTACTTCTTTAAGTGTTGATAATCATTATGATATTCTTTAACCAGGAAACATGCCCAGCTCCAATAGTGGAGAGGCTGAGAAGTCTCAAGTAGGTCCCCATGGAGATAGTGGGCACAGTCCAGGAGAACTGCAAGGAAGACCAACACTAGTAAAGAAGGATATTGTTGAAAGAGCTGATCAAGCGGTTGTGAAAGATGTCAATGTTGCAGCTCATACTGATACACAAGCTCAGACTCAAGTCGGTGATACACAAATAAAGACTTCAGGAAGTAAAATTGATAACTCTTTTGATCCAGTTGTTGCAAGAGGTGATGGTGATGCAGCTCATACTGATACACAAGCCCAGACTCAGGCTGGTGGTACACAAATAAAGACTCCAGGTAGTAAAATTGATAACTCTTTTGATCCAGTAGTTGCAAGTGGAGCTGGTGTTGCAGCTCATACTGGTACACAAGTCCAGTCTCAAGTTGGTGATACTCAAACAAAGACTACAGTCAGTAAAATTGATAACTCTGTTGATCCAGCAGTTGCAAGAGATGATGATGTTGCAGTTTGTGATGGCGCACAAGCAAAGACACAAGTTGGTTTGATTGACAAAACAGTTCTAGAACCTGAGAACAGTGATGATCAGAGATCCAGTGTAGATACTGGTCTAAATTCAACTACTAATACTAGTGATCTCACTAAGAACTTCCAGAATGTTACATTAGGACCAAATATGCCTTCAGTGCAAGATATGGCTCAGAGTATGATGTTAGAGCCAACCGTGGTTCAGACCACAAACAATGTTCAGAATGACACATCAGATGCATCTGTGGGTCAGACAGAAAACAATGGGCAGAACAAGACATTAGAGCCAATGGAAATCACACTTTCTGAAGAGAATAAGGCAATAGATGATCAGGAAGGAAGAGATAGTCAGTCCGGTGATGCTGAAAGTACAGACTCTGACCATGATGAGTTCGAGAATACTGATCAACAGAGAGATGACATGATAACTGAAGCTTCACCAGCAAGTGAGAAAAAGAGAAAAAGAAGGACCAAGAAAAAGGATTACAAAAATAAAAGGGAAAGAAAGAGAGAAAAACTGGCTGGCAAAAAAAGTGATGGTAAAACTGCCCAGTCATTAGCTTTGAATGAAGAAACTAGCATACAAAAGCATGAATGGCTTGAACACAGAAGTGAGCATCAACAAAATGAAAAAGCTGACAATAGTACATCACAAACTCAATCAGATAGTCATGCAATCAGCCACCCATTAGACAATAATAACTCTCCAAATGTTGTTAATATAGGGAACAAAGGCAAAGTTTTTGGTGAGTTTGCTGATAATTACACAGCTGCAACCTCTTCATACGAAGTGAGATACCCACCTGGTGATAAGAACAGCCTTTTTAAGTTGGACACCAAAACTAGCAATACCAAAGTTGACACTGGTAATGTAGACAATAAGATGTCAAAACCAGACCCAAAACCTGGAGAAAATGTTGACAGTGTTCATGAAAGTTCAAACCTTGGAGATGGAAACTTGAAGAAAAATGAAAAGAAGAACAAAACTGGGAATGGTTCAAAAGGGCTACAGCAGGGTATTCAAACTAGGAGTCAGGCCAAGACCAACCAGAATAGCCAGAAGACATCTGGTTCAGGTGATAAAACAAAAAAGGTAGGTACAGCATTGTCCTATGCTTTGGGTTGAATTGAATGTCACTGATCATAATTGAGCCGCGACATGTGATTTCCAACAATGTGGCATTTTGACAAGTGTAGACTCAGACAAGCCTGTGCAGCCTCCTTTCAAGCTTAGAAACTTCAAGTGATGTTCATTCGGTAGCTTTACACTCCTAGAATTTTCAAGCGACTAGCAAAGGCTCTGATCAGACTGCGCAAATGCGCAGGCTGGTCTGAGCCTTTGCTGGTCACACATACCACATTGCTGGAAATCTCATGTCGCAGCTCATTATGTGCGTCTATGTGAGAAAATCTGTCTTTGTGATTTGCAACCATGTAAAGCTCAAAGCTCTGATCAGCTACAGAGTCTAACTAGAATGTTGAAATTTTGCTTGTTACAAGTGAAGTTATAGCATGGGTATGAAACTGCATGACAGAACTGTTGGTTATGATATGGAAATCTTATGAGGCTCTTTCAGGCTCTGTGTATGAAGGCTGAAATATTACCTAAAAACCATAAGTTTTAGATCTACGGAGTGTCCCAGAAAAAATTAAACCATTTTCAATTCCTTAGATCTCTAAAACTATTCAACCGATGAAAAAGTTAATATACCAATTTTTAGGTATATTATTTATGCACATTTGTGTAAAATAACAGCTCAATTGCTTTTATGTATTTTGAGATATAGCGTAAAACCTGAAAGTTTTCATTTTCATTTTCCCCCCAGAAAAGGGGGCTTCACACATTTACCTTGTTGATAATTTATTGTTTTGGGATGACCAATGCGTCTCTTTGTTGCCAAGTTTTCCACAGTAAAGTTGTTATATTTTCTTTAAAATGTGATATTTTACATGTGATTTACATAATTTCACATTTTTTAAAAGTTTATTTGTTTTAACAAGCATTGGTGACACATTTTGTGATGAATAAATGAGATAAAATGCCATTCAATTCAAATGTACTTATTTCATCCTTAATCCAATTTCTGGGGGGAAATGAAAACGGGGTGCCTTCAGTTATGATGCAGTATCTCTTAATAAGCTGTAATTTTACACAAATGTGGTCTACTGTTGTACCTAAAAATTGGTACATAAACTTTTAGCTGTTGAATATTTTTAGACTAATATTGATTTGAAAATGGGTTTAATTTTTTCTGGGACACCCTGTAGTACTTTTTAGCAAGGTGAGCTAATGTGGCCGTTCCTCTTTCCGTCGTCCATAAACTTGTCTTTAAAGAGACTAAGTCTGCAACTATGAACATTTTTCAGAATTTTTTCTTTTCTTTTAAAATCATTTGTAAAAGTAGAATTAAGTTATGTTTTCACATTAAATCTGTTTACAATAGCTGAAAACTGCTTGGAAAAGTGAATAATCTTATAAACTTGTTGGTAATTATTTGCGTCCCTCCAATAATTATAGGCAGTTAATGTTTAACATAAATGCTGTTGTTATGATACTGATAATTTGTTAAGATTTACGAAATTGGTAAAATGTAGACCTGAATTTCAGTTTTTTTACTGTGTTCTTGAAAAATAGAAACATTATTTCTAAAATTAAAAGATCAAAAGTTAGAGACTATGCAGCTTTAAACGACATCTCCCCCTGAATCACTGGTCCAAATTTCAAATAACTTCACATGAATGTTCCCCATGATGCCCTCTTCCAAAATTGCATAAATGGTTCCACTCCACCTAACAGAAGGGCTGCCAGAGCTCTAGATAAGAAATCCTTTAAACAACATCTCCTCCTGAATCACCGGACCAAATTCTAAATAATTTCACAGAATTGTTCCTCATAATACCCTCTACCCAAATTGCACAAATGGTTCTGCTCCCCTGAACAAAGGGGCTGCCAGAGCACTAGATAAGAAATATATATTTAAACAGCATTTCCTCCTGAACCACTGGTCCAAATTCAAAATAATTTCACAGAACTATTCCTCATGATGCAATCTACAACACAAATTGCACAGATGGTTCCACTACCCCAGTCAGAGGGGCAACCAGAGCTCTAGCATTAAACTTTTGTTAGCTGCTGATTACCTTTGCAAACAGTTAAGACCCAGATCAGGACAGACAGAATGTTGTTCCTTATCTGGGTCCAAATTGTTGGACTCTCTGATAGTGTTTCTGTAGGAATTTTTTGAAAAGGTCAATTTTGAAATTCATGAAAAATTACCAAGTTAAGAGTTAATATCAACATATGAGCCTGTATGTATTCTATCTTAGTACTTACCACATACATGTATATAAAGGTAAGCCTGCCAAAATTTACAGAGTCACCAGCACCTTTGTTGTTTGCATACACAAAGCATGGATGCAGATTAAAATTCCAAGAAAAATTGAGTCTCCTAGCCTCACTGGATATATACATTGACATGGCCTTCTATTGGAGGCTTTTGCCCATATGCCATCAGTACCAAAGTCTCTTGGGCTGGTCGCAAGGGTGTGGAATTACCATGATCAACTTGTCTGACCTGGTCCCATTTCATTCAGGACAAGTTACCTTTCCTGGGATAAGTAAAATGAAAGTTAATGCAGTTCTGTATTTCATATTGGATTAATTATTTTAAGTGTGTATGTTGTTTGATCTGGATTTACACTGTTTTCTGGTTTCATACTGTTTTAAAAAAATCACATTTGGTATCAGCACAGTAAGGGCTTAGTTGTTTGTGCATTATCTGCCCTTTGGGACAAGTAAAATTTTCTGGGAAACTTTACAATCTTTGACCCATTTTACCAAAAGCTCTGTTAAATATTGCCCAACACATCGGGCCAAATTAAAAAAAAATGCCTGTTTTAGGGTAACCCGACCCTACCTAAAAATATTGGTGAACCCTATAACTTATTTCAGGGTTTCAGGATTTTTTTTATGCTTTTTGAAAAGCAAAATGCCTTCAAAATGCATAAAATTATATTTTTTCCAGAAAAAAATATGTGTTCCTAACATACCTAAAATTTTCAGAATTGTTACCCAAAACACACTTATATTTTCATTTGGCCTGATAATATTGAGATATTCATTGCTATTTCAGGCTGAAAATAAAAACAAACAAAGCACGGAAGAGTCCAGGTAAGTTTTCAGTATGAAATTGCTTTATTACCAAGGTGAGCTTTAATGATTGGTGAATGTATATAGTATGTCATGCTTTGTCAGCAATTGCTTCTAAGGATGTCGCCTTAATTATTGATTGGATTATGACCAAACTTGGCAGAAATGATCCTTTAAAATTTAAAGCCATCCTTGATAATTGTTCAAATGGTTCCAATTTGTTGCATAACTAGATCAAATGAGCTAAAAATAGACTTTGGAGCAAATTTTTTTATAAATCTAGTCTGAGAGCCTTGATATTTGTTATGTATTATTTAAGAAAATAAATTTGATTTTTTGTCTGTTCATGAGATCAGGAACACTTCGGGTCTCATGTAAAGTGAAGCCCTTTTGTTAACTTTGCAAGAGACCCAAAGTGTTCATGATCTCATGAAAAGACAAAAATCGAATTTATTACTTATATTTATATTTTATATTGTCTGTCAAGTATCAGTTTTCAATTTTCACATAACTTGGCTGGTTTTCTGGATATTTTAAATGATACTAGACATAACAGAGGAACAGCCAAAACTCCCAATTCCTGTGTTTAACGTCATGACGATACGCGCTCAACGTCAGACAAACGTCAGTAAACAAACACTGTTATTGGATGGCATTGACGTTGGTCATCCTAAACAGTGTGTGTTGGCATGGCTTAAATAGATCCGTTCATGAAGCTATGAACCACATCTCAAATGTAAAGGTTCATTTAAAGACTCGCAGTGGAAATGTAAATATTCACTGGTGAACCTCTACCATTTTTTTCCCAAATAATTTCTCTTTGCCCAAATAAAAGGTGGCCCTGCCCTGGGGATCACACCTTTTATGTATTAGGAAAACAAAAAGGTCTTCTTCACTGAAACCCCATGGCACAGACAGAGCTCCAGATAAGAGGGAGAAAAGTGTATTTCAGCATTTATTTTTTATTTCCTGTCGTCCGTCCATTCCGTTCGTCCACACTTTTGGTCCGTCCGGAACCATATCTCAGTACCTATTGGTCAGATTTGATTCATTCTTGGTACAAATGATTAATACAATGGACTATCGATATCCTATAAGGTTCATCAAAATCGACGCCTTAACACTTGAGTTATTGTCCTTGTTTTAGTATAGGCAATTATAATGCAAAACCTATATTGATTTTTTTGTGTGATGATCTTCACATTTCATCAAAGCTATTATATTTAACAATTTCTCACTATAGGCCATGAATGCCCGGTGCCTGTGGATAAGCATAGCAGTGTCAAAGTTTTACCCCACCCCCTTTGACCCCACCTTAGGGGTCAAAGGTCAAATATTTAAATTTCCTAATAACTATGGTAGTTGTTAACATTTTTTGCTGAAATTGTGCATGCAGGCAGAGCAGCAATAGATATGCAACATATCAAACAGGATTTTAGCTTGAAGGCCTGGGTCTGATCCCCTGGGGTGGACTTAGGGGGTGGGGTCAAGGCCAATATTAACCTTTTTCGGAATATGGTCATGTTGCATATCAAATTAAAGCTGGTGACGTATTCAGCAACATGGTAGCAAGCATTTTGACCACAGACACACCCTCGACCCCGGATCGGGTCAAAAGGTCAAACCATATCTTTTTTCTGAAAGTAGTCATGTTACATAAAAAATTGAAGGGAATTGAGTACAGAGCACCATGAAAGCTACAAATCCTCGACCCCTGGGTGGGGTCAAAAGGTCATATTTTTTCTTTTCTGAAAGTGGTCATGTTGCATATCAAATTAAAGTAGAAGTGTAGACCTACATGCAAGTTAACACTTTGAATTAACACACCCCCTTGACCTCTGGGTTGGGTTGAAAGGTCAGTTATTGAAATTGTGTAGATGTAAGTATATTTTTCTACGGCGCTACTTATTAATGCATAAGTAAGTAATATTAGTTCATTTATGAAACAGTGGTTACTTAGCCTATAATTGTAATTGGTTTTGAAATGGACTATTCCGAAGAGGGGTGTGATCAAAGTTATTGTTCAATGAATAACGTTTTGATTATTTTTTTTGTTTTTTCCAAGGGTAAAGTAAAAACAAATTTAGACTTCTCTTATTAAAAGAGTATTTAAAACGTCTAAAATCGGGTGTCTTTTCAGTGTAAATGTCGGATGTTCAACACCTGTTATCACCCAGGTGAACCGCATGTCTAGATCTCGGAGGGTGTTGGCTATCGGAGGTAAACAAAGGATTTTGAGGTTGGACATGGTCTGTATTGAGACGCTTTTATTTCATTTAGATCCGCTTTGAGGGATAAGAACAACATATAGGTCGATAGTATACAGAATGATGATAACTCTGAAAACAATACATCTTTTTGAACTGAATCTGTTCGAGTTTAAATCGCATTTGAATTCGGAAATGCAGTAATTTGGGCCAATATTTCGAATTCATCAGTTAATATTCATATCTTTTATTTTATTTTTACTTGATTTACAGCCACCGCTGGAATGTATAACCTCTCTTTGGAATGAATCAGTCAAATACAATTCAAAAATACTTGTAAAACACTTATTTATTTGCAATTTTATGACGGTGGTATCATGTTCATGGGTAGCTTTCCGTTCGGAGGTATGTTGGGTAGCTGTCGGAGGGAAGGCATGTGCATGTTAACATTGATTTCGGAGAAGGGCAAATTGATTATGCTCATTAAACTAGCTATCGCATACGAAAACAAAAGTGTAACACTCAAACACTTTCGAAAACAAGTGGTTCGATTGGCGAGGAACATATCAAGGGAGAAACAAGCTTAAACAAACCAATTTGTTAGAGTTTTTGTTCAACATTGAAGGAGTGTTTTTGTGCATTAGTTTGTTTTGTTTGTTTTGGCCTACCATATCTATTTAGCCCTTTGCATCACATTAAAGAAACAATCTGGCAGTAACATAACATGCAAAAGCATTATACTATGAAATGGGCACATACCTTTTTTTGAAGGTGACGGATCAAGTAGCAATGCAAGTAGAATACCAGATGTTTAGACGCGCACCTATAAGGTCTAATCAGTCTTCAACAATTGCATAAATTTAACTACATGTAGGTGTTTTCGCATTTACACATCATAAGTTAACGCACTTTAAAGAACGGCCTTTGGGTTAAAACAAGTGTAAATGACCAGAAAATGCCACAATCCCAGACAGACACATGGCACCAAGAGACAGGGACACTGGAACACAGACAAATAAAGAATACGCACAAAGTCAGAATACAATAAGCAAAGCATTCAGCTGCCTTTATCTCAGTGAGAGAATTGCCAAACTAGAAATGACACAATATAAGCGTTTAACACGAAGTGCTAAGCACAAAACCCCCAGCAAATACAACAAAAATAGTAAGTGAGTATGGTCAGGAAATTTCACAATCACAAACTTCAGACAAACCCATGGCACTGTGAGGAAGAGCCACACAGCAATCACGAGGCACTAGGAAAACAAACTAAGCAAAGCAACCAGATCTCTCTTCCCCATCTACTTTCCCTCTTTCTCTCTCTCTCTCTCTCTCTCTCTCTCTCTCTCCCTCTCTCCCTCTCTCTATACTTTATTCTCTACTTGCACTCCTCTCTACTCTCTCTATACTTAATTCTCTACTCGAACTCCTCTCTACTCTCTTTTTCTCTACTCGCACTCCTTCTCTATTCACACTCCTTCTCTATTCTCTCTTTCTCTACTCGCACTCCTTTTCTACTCACACTCCTTCTCTACTCGCACTCCTTCTCTGCTCTCTCCTTCTCTACTCGCACACCTTCTCTACTCTCTCTTTCTCTACTCGTACTCCTTCCCTACTCGCACTCCTTCTCTACTAGCACTCATTCTCTCTACTCTCTCCTTCTCTACTCGCACTCCATCTCTACTCGCATTCCTTCTCTACTCGCACTCCTTCTCTTCTCTCTCTTTCTCTACTCGCACTCCTTCTCTACTCTCTTTTTCTCTACTCACACTCCTTCTCTACCTGCACTCCTTCTCTACTTGCACTCCTTCTCTACTCGCACTCCTTCTCTACTCTCTCCTTCTCTACTCGCACTCCTTCTAAGTTCGCATTCCTTCTCTCCTCCCACTCCTTCAAACTTCGCATTCCTTCTCTACTCGCACTCCTTCTCTACTCACACTCCTTCTCTACTCTCTCTTTCTCTACTTGCACTCCTTCTCTAGTCTCTCTTTCTCTGCTCACATTTCTTATCTACTCGCACTCCTTCCCTACCCCTACTCGCACTCCTTCTCTACTAGCACTCCTTCTCTACTCTCTCCTTCTCTACTCGCACCCCGTCTCTACTCGCATTCCTTCTCTACTCGCACTCCTTCTCTACTCTCTCTTTCTCTACTCACACTCCTTCTCTACCTGCACTCCTTCTCTACTCGCACTCCTTCTCTACTAGCACTCGTTCTCTACTCTCTCCTTCTCTACTCGCAATCCTTCTAAGTTCGCACTCCTTTTCTACTCTCTCTTTCTCTACTCGCTTTCCTTATCTATGCGCACTCCTTCTCTACTCTCTCTTTCTCTACTCGCACTCCTTCTCTAGGCTCTCTTTCTCTGCTCACACTTCTTATCTACTTGCACTCCTTCCCTACTCGCACTCCTTCTCTACTAGCACTCCTTCTCTACTCTCTCCTTCCTTCTCTACTCGCACTCCTTCTCTACTAGCACTCCTTCTCTACTCTCTCCTTCCTTCTCTACTAGCACTCCTTCTCTACTCTCTCCTTCCTTCTCTACTCACACTCCTTCTCTACTCTCTCTTTCTCTACTTGCACTCCTTCTCTAGTCTCTCTTTCTCTGCTCACATTTCTTATCTACTCGCACTCCTTCCCTACCCCTACTCGCACTCCTTCTCTACTAGCACTCCTTCTCTACTCTCTCCTTCTCTACTCGCACCCCGTCTCTACTCGCATTCCTTCTCTACTCGCACTCCTTCTCTACTCTCTCTTTCTCTACTCACACTCCTTCTCTACCTGCACTCCTTCTCTACTCGCACTCCTTCTCTACTAGCACTCGTTCTCTACTCTCTCCTTCTCTACTCGCAATCCTTCTAAGTTCGCACTCCTTTTCTACTCTCTCTTTCTCTACTCGCTTTCCTTATCTATGCGCACTCCTTCTCTACTCTCTCTTTCTCTACTCGCACTCCTTCTCTAGGCTCTCTTTCTCTGCTCACACTTCTTATCTACTTGCACTCCTTCCCTACTCGCACTCCTTCTCTACTAGCACTCCTTCTCTACTCTCTCCTTCCTTCTCTACTCGCACTCCTTCTCTACTAGCACTCCTTCTCTACTCTCTCCTTCCTTCTCTACTAGCACTCCTTCTCTACTCTCTCCTTCCTTCTCTACTTGCATTCCTTCTCTACTCGCGCTCCTTCTCTACTCGCACTCCTCTTCTCGCTCTTCTTCTCTACTCGCACTCCTTCTCTTCTCGCACTCCCTCTACTCGCTCTTTCTGTACTCTCTCTTTCTCTGTCTCTCTCTTTCTCTGTCTCTCTCTCTGTCTATATCTTCCTCTGTCTCTCTCTGTCTCTGTCTCTGTCTGTCTCTCTGTCTCTCTGTCTCTCTCTCTCTCTCTCTAATGTATTAAAATATCATGAGCAATACGAGAATTTAATGAAATGTTAGCGAGTGTTTGACTCCCATGTTCAGCCCTCCTATGTCAAATTCCAAGTACGTCACCCGATCATCGGGTAATGGGTAAAGAACCGTTATAACGTGCTAACAGGGAACATATTTATCATTGAATTGAGAGAGGAGTTCTCTGTATGCCTTCACAATGAAGCCCTCTCACGAGTTAGGGTGTATTTGTACAAGCCATTTTATTCTAGGGAAAGGAAAAATGCCAAACTGAGGGGAACAATATTGTCAGAGAACGGGGAAATAAATTAAACATGAAACATGGAGACAAGTCAATATTTAAGAAGAACAAGGGAATATGTACCTCCTGGGAGGGCCTCTATTAAAGATAATAGAACAAACATCACAACTATAAAACTACTAAACTTGATATGATTAAAAATATTGTACCCAAACTCTAAACTTTACAATCCGATTGTCCATCTCTTTCTGAAAAGGACGTCACCCAGGTACATTTATTGAACTAAAGATAATTTAAAGTCGTACTGCAAACGGTTGCATAAATTTTTTTACAGAAATTTTGATTGCCATTTGCAATCGAAAACCCTGTTTCCAACGATTTTTGATCTACATTCGTCGATAGAATTAACGTTTTCGATTGCCGCATATCCGTTGTGAAACTTTTAAAAATATCTTAAAGATATACAACCCATCTTTATTGCTTCTTATAGAATGACAAATGAGCCGCGACATGTGATTTCCAACAATGTGGTATTTTGAAATGAATAGACTCAGACAAGCCTGTGTAGCCTTCTTTTAAGCTTAGAAACTCCAAATTATGTTCGTTCAGTAGCTTAATATTCATATAATACTCAAGCGACAAGCAAAGGCTCTGATCAGACTGCGCGTATGCGCAATCTGGTCTGAGCCTTTGCTGGTCGCACATACCATATTGTTGGAAATCTCATGTCGCGGCTCAAATAATATTGTTTAAAAATAATGCCATTGTGGGGTTTGGGCTGCTGTTACCGGAATATGAGCTGGGCCCGGAATTACAATACCTCCATAAAGTTAAGGAAGACTTACTGAGTTAAGTATTGATTTTTCAGGATGCCCAAAATGACGTTTTAAACTGATTAAAATCAAAATTGTTTCACTTTTCTGTAGATCACAATGATATCTTTGACCACAAGTACTGCATCGATCCAGGCAATTTATTTAGCATGTTGAAATATCAATACTCAAGTCGTCCTTAACTTTAAGGAACCATTGTAATTCCGGGCCCTGTACTACCATGTAAAGTTTAAAAACGGTAAAAGATAAAGAAAATAACAGAACGGATTACCACTGAAACTGCAATATTTTCAATATTTTTACGGTTCTTGTTATATGGATTACTTTGTCCACCTATACAAATATGCAGTGAAGATCCAGATAAGCTTACATGTATACTAATACTTTTAAGAATGAACTGACAACAGACCAAAAACATAAATTGCTTTTTTATACGTGTGGTATTTTATTTTACTGTCGCAATGGCGCAAAAAGTACAGCTTTAAAACGTATGCAAACTGTACAGGGTTCATTATTATGTTTTTTATTTTGGTTGATTTTATTCTTAACATCCTAGTCAACAATTTTTCGGTTATGTCGGGATGGGTCTTCCTGGGTTGAACCAGTACTAAGCTATGATTAAAATGTTTTACTCAAGGGCACAACAAAGTGACGCCGGAGAGGCCAGATATTCGAACGCTCACGTTACTCGATAGCTGCGCATTCAACTAAGAGTAAGATGTGCGGATCCAGAGAGGGGGCGGCAGAGGGTCCTGACCCCCATCCTTGCAAATCAGAAACCTTTGGGGCTCTTTAGCAATACTGGTCCAGATCCCCTGGAAAATCAAAAGCTACCAAGCCAGCATTCCATATTGGGTAATCATCGGCCCGCCAGCGTTTTGCTGTTGGGCTGACGATGGCCCGCTTTTAGTGGTATTTCTATTCCCCACTCCATTCATCTAAAAAAAGTGTGTCAGAGTTAAGTTGGACTTCGTCTGACAAAATTTCTGGATCCATGCATGATTAAGCATCGCATGGGATGTTTTGTTGCATTTTTCTCACTAATATTTTACAAAACCGAAGAAAGCGTATCAGTGCAACGCTACTAGATGACGGTACAAGGCATGGACATACCCTATCCCAGCCAGCACACATTGTCGGGCAACCATCGGCCCGCCAGCGAAATGCCATTCAAAATGTTTTAGATGTTGCATAGCAAAAAAGGAAGAAAGGAAGGCGGGAGGGGGTGGGGGGTGGGGTTGGGGACCGGCTTGAGAGCCCCGTTGAAACCCATTCAATGTTTGTGGTGTTTTTTTGCATGTGTTGTTGTTGTTGTTTTTTACGGTTTGGGGGGGGGGGTAAATTGTTGATATAGTTTGTTTCATTGAATAGAATCCTAAAGGGCGGTGCAACAGGAGGGTGTTTCAGTGGACTAGGTGAGTTGCATGTTTCAATGGATTTGATCAGGGTATTTCAGTGAACTGAGTGGTCTGAGTGCTTCCCTGGGCTGGTTGGTTTGGGTGTATCAGTTGCCTAGGGAGCTTGGGAGTTTCAATGGGTTGGCTGTTTTGTGCATTTCAGTGGACTGTGTGCGTTTGGGTGTTCTGTGGCGATTCAGTAGGCTGGTGGTTATGGGTGTTTCAATTGTCTGGATGGCATACATGAATATATTTTTGGATCAAAGGTTTACTAATCATGCACACGTGGATTCGTAACCAACAGTTTCCTTGCATTTTGACACTCCATTTACACAACAAGATGCGCCTCAATGTGAACCTGCATTTTGTAACCCTGTTCACGCTGTTAATATACTGCGTTGCCAGGTGAGATAATGAGTATAAGTATGGCACATGTTCTTGCCTTCTTTCAGGGACCATACCCTCACCCCCATCCCACCCAGCCATCATATCCCCTTCCTATATCAAGCAAATGAATCAGTGCAGAATTTAAATAAATATGTTTTCCCAGACTCACTAGACAAAAACATGCATAATGGCACTGACTGAAGATGAGCGCTTTTCACAACACACCACAACTGTAAAACGTCTCAAATTCCCTTCTGTATTTCGCCCCCCTGATAGTCTTCTATTTGTAGCATTACATATTTTTTGTATCAAGACATGCTTAAAATATATCAGATTCAGGCACTAATTGTGCGGCAGTTTGTATCAATCTCGGAAATCAAAACCACTGTCACTCCGATAGCAAGGATGCCAGCTGTCAAGTTACCTCTGCACATTTTGCTAACCACCAAAGCGATATCAACGTAAACAAATTTCAAATATTGATGTTTTAATAGCATTTTGAGATACGACTCTTATAAATCATACAGGAGAATGATATAAAATTGTGGCGACACAAGCAAATTGTGTCAAAGGTTGATGTAAATCCAGCTATGATCAAACGAATAGCATTTTTTCATTGAAAATTTCACAATCGTCGTTTGAAAGGTCGCCCAGGGTTCTACGGACATGGATCAAAAGCATTTAACACATTCCGAGTCCTTATCATTCATAATAGAAGCAACCTGTTTGCTGCTTTCGTCTCCAAGAAACTTTCTATAGGACATAAAAATGGATAAATACAGACCCTGTCCATCCATAATCGCAATGTTTACCTCCGATAGCCAACACCCTCCGAGATCTAAACATGTGGTTTACCTGGGTGGTTATACCCGCGGGCTGTATCTATTTTTCACTCATGCCAGCTGGTCTAATGGTCTAACTTAGAATAACTTAGAATTGTAATTAATATTTCTACCAAGAAAATATTTCCAATTATGTGTTATCAGCAGTTTTCTGGGGCGAACTTATTGATAAATTCATAACTATAGATACAAAATTCTTAAATAAGTATATAAAGGCCCTATTTATAAATCATTGTGACGTCATTCATTCTATATTTATCAGTGTGCGAAGTTAAATTGTTTCGTTTCACCATAAAACAGAAACGAACTTTTCATTTTATTAGAAAATAGGAGCAAGAAAATGTTAATCAAACAAACAGTACAGACAATAGGCATACAAGCAGAAAATATGAATAAACAGAGAAAATTACCAAAGAAAGATGAATGGCAAAACGCGGAAAATAGGTCATTCGATTGGTTTGGCCGATGTCATCGAAACGCGGAAGCTAGTAGATTTTTCCTGTCACCTGCAAATTCATGACCGGGGGTGGATTCCTTTCTATCTGAAGGAGGAAAATGTATGGAATAACATTTTGGAACTCACAAAAGTTGACTTTTTCTTAGACTTTTTCTATTTTTAAATACTGTAGATCTATATCAAGGGACGTAATGCAGTCTAACTTTTTCTTTCCCCGCGGACAAGTATTGGTTTTCATAAAAGACTGAAGATAACAAGTATTCACAAAAGCTTGCTTCCCCATCACCGTCTGATTGAATAGTATATTAGCGAAATGTCAAGCATTTAATGACTCATTTCAAAGTCGCCTTAATATATATCTCATTGCGAAAAAAAACTTCATTATTATCCTTCATCTATTATTACTCATAAGAACCTTTCAACAACGCTGTTTATAACATGTAACACATGTTATAGTTTTTCTTGTTTATTATTAAACTAACCGTGATCTGAATGATACCGGAGGTGAATATCAGGTTTAGATTACTGGGATTTATGTTTTGTGATTAACATGTTTCTCTAAAATAACCCTTCGTCGGGGATATAAATTCGTTGAATTTGTCTTGTTGGGAATCAGCATTGACAATTAAATTGAAGGGTAAAAATACCCTTTGCAGTTTGAGGTATCTGCACTGATATTCAATTTATGTGATGAAAATCTTTTGTCCTCTATAGTAAGAAAAAACCCTTATTGTATAAATATTGGAAGGTTTCCTAAAAACGTAACAAGCATTTAATACGATCAACTTTTTAAGCAAATAATATGGTTCTTTTTACAAGGCTTTGCAACAGAAATGATGCTTCTTGGGCTAAGTTTCTGCAATTTGATATTTTAAGTAGGGAGTAAATTACTCATTAAATTAAAAAGTAGGGGGTGAAATACTCATTGGTCCAATTTCTTATCTAGACTATTGGCACAGAGCCTTGATAAGCATCACCCAGTTAACCTGCTCACATTATTGCTTATGTGCCAAAACTGACCCTGCCCTTAGCTTTATATGCTTTATATAGAGAAAACATAAAACTGAATCAAATGCATAGAGTCTTGATATTTGCCTTATATATGAGACCTGTTTCATGTTTATTTGAACATATTTGAATTTCACTTTTTGCGATTGCATATAAATAAAACAAAAAAAATTTTGCTTTTTCATGCATAATGAACGTGTCCCTGGTATCGCCAAATAAACAAGATGGCAATTCAAAGCATAGCCATAACACGGCGGCCCTAAATACATCCCCACCCCCTGTTAACAGATTTTAAGAGCTAAAACAGATGTTTCTTCTAAGAAAATACGTATTTAAGTGTGAAATGTTCTTTTAAGTTTAGAGGAGCACTCAGTCTATCATTTAAATGAGACACAGCCTATTTGTGTCTTTCTTTGCTTGGAAATTGGGCTTGACAAGTTCTTCCATACAAGTGCCCAAATGGGTATCTCATGTATAAAATTTGTCTTGCAAGAATTTTGAAATAAAAATTCTCAAAACTCACAGCCGACTCAATTTCTTAGATATTTTAAGTATCTATTGCTGATAAAACTGATCACCAAATATTGGATTTGATTATTTTGCATACAATTTAGTGTTGTTATGGAAACTGTAAACCCTAAAATTTGATGTTCAAGTCGCTTCCAAAAAGTAAATATCCAACTGGAATGCTTTATTTTCTAAAAGAACATACTTTAATTATCTATGTACAATATAAAAAAGGTTCCAAGAGAAAAACTTCATATCTTTTAGAGAAATTGTTCGAGAAAGATTTAGTACATTTCGTTTCAGACAGCATTTTTAAACGCTTAAAATTTGACTACTCATCTTCAGAGACTGTTTCGAACCAGAAAATAAAAAATAAGAATTATTTTCTTGATGACTGCGTATTCTTGGAGATCAGACTAACCCATGGAAATCAATTATTACCCAATATAACGAGAAATAAATGAGTAATGGCATTTTCAAATTTGTTCAAATAAACATGAAACACCTCTTGTAGTACTCTACCAGGTTTGTTCAAATCATGGCCCTTGGGCCAAAATTGGGACTGCCCTAGGGGTCACATGTTTTACAATGATTAATATAGGGAAAACATACAAAGAAAAAGTTCTTGTCTGAAACCACAAGGCCTAAAGCCTTGGTATTTGGTATGTAGCATCATCTTGTGTGTCTCATTCAAATTTGTCAAATTTTGGCCCTCAAGTCAAAAAAGGCATCAACCCAGGGCACATGTTTTCAGTAGGCTTATATTAGCTCTCCAAAGATATCTTTTCAAAATATCATTTAATTATTACCTTCATCACACTGGTAAATGTATACGTCGATTTGGTGGTATTTACGCGTATTGTCGGTACTTCATAGACCGGAAGTGGTAGATATTGGTGTTAATACTATATAGAAAAACATGCCATATGCCTAAAGGACTATAGAATTAGATCATTTTTAAGTATTCGGCATGCATATGGCGATTTATGTAAGCATTTAGGAATAGATTTGAGTACCGATCTGGATGATCGGTACTCAAATCTATTCTTAAATGCTTACATAAATCGCCATGCACATACTGAATACTTAAAAATGATCTAATTCTATAGTCCTTTAGGCATATGGCATGTTTTTCTATATAGTATTAACACCAATATCTACCACTTCCGGTCTATGAAGTACCGACAATACGCGTAAATACCACCAAATCGACGTATACATTTACCAGTGTGTTCATATACACCATGAAATTCACATTTAAGTTATGTTTTATCATTATGAGTATTTTGCTTGCATTTTTTTAGAAATGTGGGTGTCTCAGGAAAAGTAAATGAAAGAGTGGTTCAAGTACATTTTATTGCTCTAATCTCTCAAGACTTCAATCTTAATCAGAACACAGACAAAGTCTTCATCCGAGGAAATTTGGAAACTGGGGCCTATGCTTGGAGCAACAATCATCATGAGATGAAATTTACTGGGTAAGACTTTTCTTGATTCCCATTCCCAATACAAATTCAGGATCAGGTAAAATATCACACTGGTAAAGGAAAATGTCGCTTTACCGGTATTTATGTGTATTGCCGGTACTTCATAGAGCAGATGTGGTAGGTATTTTCATTTCTCTTGGTGTTAATACTTTTTGGAAAATATGCCTTATGCCCAAGGAACAGTAGAATTCAGTCATTTTTAAGTATTCCACATGTTAATGGGGATTTATGTGAACATTTAGAAATAGATTTGATTTTTTTTTAAAAATTCTCATAAAACAATTTTTTTCCCAATTGTTGCAACTTTCCAAAGCTATGAGACCAAAGAAGGACTCATTCATGGATAAAGTGAATCACTAAGATTTCTTTAAAATCATGCTTTTGGCATAAAAATGTCTAGATTTTGTGACATTGTTTTGGACCTTTTTACATAAAGTTACTAAATTTGTAAAAAAACAACATTCTTATATTGATTTAAGTTCACAGGGTTATTCCATCACAGGTCAGGTGTCATATGATAAAAACAAGATCATTTTTGGAGGGAACACAGTGGCTCAGTGGTTGAGACCGAAGGGCCGCGGGTTCGAGCCTCACAGGCATCACTGTGTTGTGGTCCTTGGGCAAGACACATTTATCCTTGCTTAGTACATGTTAAGCCCAGGAAGATCCGTCCCTATATAACTGAAAGATTGTTGATGGGACGTAAAGAGTCAAATCAAACAAACAAAAAAAGATAATTTTTGGTGTGAGGTTGGCACTGATCTGAAGTATAATGATCTGTACCATTTTATATTCAGATTTAATCTTGTACAAATATACCTTGGATGTACCTCATGGAGGATAAGAGTTCTCTGATCCATCAAAAAACAACAATATAAACATAGATAAACACAATTTTTTAGCGTAAAATTGTAAATATTTTCTTACCCATCAGTTTTAACATACGGTAAATCTTGTATTAGTTCGTACACTCGAATAGTTCGTACACCATAAATTATTCCACGGTGGTCAGACCAAAATGTCATGTAATAGTTCGTACAGTGGTCATTTTCCGATTTGTAATTTTTAATAGTTCGTACACAACGGGGTTTTCCTTCATTTTGGTACCTACGTGGCTTTTAATCAGTGTGTCTGTCTACAATACTTTCGATTTCCTACCGTGTCGAGCACACCAGTTTACAAACATATCAGCGGCCCCTGTCGGTGCGACCGTCAGCATTGATGCATTCCTAACTTTTATTCCCTGAAAAACACTCTAGGTTCAATGAATGTCGGACTGATACAAATTTGCACGCCTTTGTCGCCATCATCCAGTCATAACAAAAATCAAATACATGTACATAACCACGCGCACGTACACATTGATTGTGAACGTGTCTGTGATCATTGAGCCTTTCCATCAATATTCTCGAGCACGTTAATCCTTATACCAACACAGCTTATTTTAGCGTTATTTCCTCCTGGCGACTGTTAAATCAAGAGAACACACACACGTGTGTGTGCGACATGGAGAACTTCTACGCCATGCACATGTATCTTCTTTTTAATCACTGGATCCGAGCATGATGAAATCATTTGGGCTGGTGGTTTTAACAAATGTGATCAGGGAAGGCTCAGGAGAGCCTGCGCTTTTGTGCAATCTTGTCAGGGTCAAGCTGCTCACTAACTTAAAGTTTTTAAGTGGATGAAGACTAAGGACTCTAAGGCCCAAACAATCTAGACATCTACGTACTCCCACTAAAAAGCTGTGCTTTAAATATGCGAACATCAATTTTATATTCTAAGTTCACCAAAACGCACACGCAATAAGCAAAATAAAATACACTCAGCGTCAATGAAAAGTTACCACTATCGAAATTATGATATTTCGGAAAATGTGTAATACAGCTCTTTGGCTACTATTACGTTCATGTTTTTGGTCATCACCAAGCTGGTTTGGAGAGATAAAACAGTTACACGAGCCCTGGAACTATGATGCACGTGCATTTTATGTTTTTCGCAGTTTTTAAGAATTTGAAATCATCATTTTCAGAAGACAACATGCCAGGACATGCCCTAGACATTTATATTGAAAACGCCACCAAAATGGTTTAGGTAATCCCATTAAACGCGAAAAATGAGGATCAAACTTTAAGGTAGCACCAAAACTTTGCATTTTCCTATACAATGCAATGGAAACTACAGGGGTCCATCAAGGAGTGATTATAATGCATTCTGGTGTGATGGCTACCGTTTTCCATAGTGGTAATGGATGGGACTCTATGCCATAAAATTGAGTGTTGAAGTATACACCGTTCTTCGTTCAGAATGGACTAAATACTGTTCTGTGTAAAGTGTATGTGATTTACTGGTAACTTTTCACTGGCGTTGAGTATAAGTCTAAACTGGCAAAGAGCCTAGCGTGGCGTCCTCATGAAACTGTATTATGGGACTAAGAGATTGAACAGATTAAATGATTCCAGTGGATCATCACATGTACACACAGACGCACAAACCAAGATGTAAATTGATTTACATGCTTTTGCATCATGCTTTACATTGGGCTGTCAATGAAACGAGTCAGTTCATGAGATTATGTTACCTCTCGCACATGCCGCCAGCAAAGGCTCAGACGAGTCTGCACATCCGCTTAGTCTTGCCAGGGGCATAACTGCTCATATACACAATTGAGGTGCTTGTCTTTAGTTAGGCTTATAGTCCCACTAGGTGGCTGTGTATAATAAATACACCAATGATTGTTTGGTTTGAGATAAGAAAAAAATGTTCGAAAAAGCGTCTTGATTTATGAATAACTAAATTCCACATAACCTTTAAGATGATCACGACCTCCGATCAGGGTTTGCTTTATTTACCCCATTCCGTATGTAACTTGTTGCGAGAAACTCAACTTTGTTGCATGCAAACAACAAAGGCGCAGATCAGCCTGCGCATCCGTGCTAGAAAGTATAATAGCTAAATCTGTTACATACAAAAAAGGAAGATAAAAAATAAAATTCCACCGTCCGACATGCGTGTGCGGATCCAGACAACTCCAACGGGGGTGGGGGGTGGGGGTGGGGGTGGGGGGGGCTCGTACCAGTTTTTCTTCTTGGAATTAAAAGACAACTTGTAATTTACCAGGGGGAGGTCCAGGGCCCCGGTCCCCCTCCATCCCCCTGTCTCCGCCCATATCAAAGTTTCCACATTAGTACGACATATCAGGGAATTCTATACCAGAGAGTGCTTGGACATATGTATTGCCGGGCCTGGTCAATTCACAAACCCTCTGCTAAAGTATATCAATTGACGTCAAAGGCGAAGACAGCATGATCCTTTTTAAGATCAAAGAGACCGCTCACTTCAATTTCGGCCACATGTTGTTTTAAAATTTGGGGTCGCACGTGGTGGCCTTGGCGCAAGAAAATGTACATGACACATTAAGCTAAGCCATGTGTCCTGTTTGTTGGACATGAAAACAGTGACCCAGATCAGAATTCGGCGGCGTATGAACAGGGTCGCCACTGTTTGCTTACAGAAATTCATGGTCTATCAAAATTTAAATAAAAAATGAAAAATACCACCCAACGACTTAAACGGAAATAAGCTGTTTACGACTAGCTACACGAGAGTGCAAAGACTAGCATGTGCACTCAACTCTGTTTTTGGCTGTTAAAGATCCCCTGCGAAATCCAATCATTTCACCGTAACCAGACCTCAAATCACGAAAGACAGGTTTTCTCGTGTTATGGCCAAGCGCGGGTCCAGAAAGTTTGTGAGATGGGGTCCAACTTTGACGCTTTTTTTAGCTCACCTGAGCCGAAGGCTCATTGGTGAGCTAATAGTATACCAGTGACTCCGGCGTCCGTCGTCCGTCCGTCGTCCGTCAACAATTTCAAACATCTTCTTCTCTTAAACTACTGGGCCATTTGAACTCATATTTCATATGGAGACTCCTTAGGATAGGGGAACTAAAGTTTGTAAAAATGGTCTTGGTCACATGACCAAGATGGCCGCCACGCCCATATATGGTAAAAACCCTTAAAAAATCTTCTTCTCCAGAACCAGAAGGCTGATGACCTTGGGACTTGGTATGTAGCATTGGGGTTGTGAGGCCTACCAAGTTTGTTCAAATAATGATCCTAGGTTGACCTTGACCTACTTAACGTCAAGGTCAAATTTGCTTCCTAATGCATTTTAAATGGGAATTTTTCTGAAAAGTTGATTTTTTTGAAAACTGTGGAAGCTTTAGTCATTATTCTCACTTGATATGTTCAACCTAATAAGACAATGGCTATAAATAAGTTCAAAAGGTCAAGGTTGACCTTTGACCTTTCAGCTTAGGTCGCTCATATTGAAGTCCCATCAATATATTAAAACTTAGTTTTCTCACAAACCACTGGCCCATATGAACTCAAATTTCATGTGAAGACTCCTTATGATAAGTTAGCCAAAATGTTTGCAAAATATTGTGGTCACATGACCAAGATGGCCGCCACGCCCATATATGGTAAAAACCATTTAAAAATCTTCTTCTCCAGAACCAGAAGGCCGATGACCTTGGGACTTGGTATGTAGCATTTGGGATGTGGGGCCTACCAAGTTTGTTCAAATGATGAACCTAAGTTGACCTTGACCTACTTAACGTCAAGGTCAAATTTGCTTCCTAATGCATTTAAATGTGATTTTTTTTTTGAAAATTTCATTTTTTGAAAACTGTTGAGGCCAAAGTCATTATTCTCACTTAATATGTAGAACCAAACGAGACAATGGCTATAAATAAGTTTCAAAGGTCAAGGTTGACCTTTAACTTTTCAGCCAAGGTCGCTCATATTGGAGTCCCATCAACACATCAAAACATAGTTTCCTTAGAAACCACTAGGCCATTTGAACTCAAATTTCATATGACGACTCCTTATGATAGGTTAGCCAAAATTTATACCAAGAGTACTGGTCAGTGAGCTAATAGTATACCAGTGACTCCGGCGTCCGTCGTCCGTCAACAATTTCAAACATCTTCTTCTCTTAAACTACTGGGCCATTTGAACTCATATTTCATATGGAGACTCCTTAGGATGGGGGAACTAAAGTTTGTTAAAATGGTCTTGGTCACATGACCAAGATGGCCGCCACGCCCATATATGGTAAAAACCCTTAAAAAATCTTCTTCTCCAGAACCAGAAGGCTGATGACCTTGGGACTTGGTATGTAGCATTGGGGTTGTGAGGCCTACCAAGTTTGTTCAAATAATGATCCTAGGTTGACCTTGACCTACTTAACGTCAAGGTCAAATTTGCTTCCTAATGCATTTAAATGGGAATTTTTCTGAAAAGTTGATTTTTTTGAAAACTGTGGAAGCTTTAGTCATTATTCTCACTTGATATGTTCAACCTAATAAGACAATGGCTATAAATAAGTTCAAAAGGTCAAGGTTGACCTTTGACCTTTCAGCTTAGGTCGCTCATATTGAAGTCCCATCAATATATTAAAACTTAGTTTTCTCACAAACCATTGGCCCATATGAACTCAAATTTCATGTGAAGACTCCTTATGATAAGTTAGCCAAAATGTTTGCAAAATATTGTGGTCACATGACCAAGATGGCCACCACGCCCATATATGGTAAAAACCATTTAAAAATCTTCTTCTCCAGAACCAGAAGGCAGATGACCTTGGGACTTGGTATGTAGCATTTGGGATGTGGGGCCTACCAAGTTTGTTCAAATGATGAACCTAAGTTGACCTTGACCTACTTAACGTCAAGGTCAAATTTGCTTCCTAATGCATTTAAATGTGATTTTTTTTTTGAAAATTTCATTTTTTGAAAACTGTTGAGGCCAAAGTCATTTTTCTCACTTAATATGTAGAACCAAACGAGACAATGGCTATAAATAAGTTTCAAAGGTCAAGGTTGACCTTTAACTTTTCAGCCAAGGTTGCTCATATTGGAGTCCCATCAACACATCAAAACATAGTTTCCTTAGAAACCACTAGGCCATTTGAACTCAAATTTCATATGACGACTCCTTATGATAGGTTAGCCAAAATTTATACCAAGAGTACTGGTCACATGACCAAGATGGCCACCACGCCCATATATGGTAAAAACTCTTAAAATGTCTTCTTCTCTGGAACCAAAGGGCCAATGGCCTTGGTACTTGGTATGTAGCATTGGGGATGTGGGCCCTACCAGATTTGCACAAATCATTAATCTAGGTTGACCTTGACCTACTTTATGGCAAGGTCAAATTTGATTCCAAATGCATTTATTTGGGAAACATCTTGTATTAAGTACCAAAAGCCAAGCTGACCTGTGACCTTTTATCCAAGGCCACTCATTTGGACTGCCACACACCTATCTAAACATCTGTTTCTCAGAAATCACTGGGCTGATTGATGGATTATTCATTATATTGTTTTAGTCACTTGACCAAAATGTCTGCAATCCACATATATGGTAAAACAAATTGGTTCCATTATAAGCTGTAGTTGACTTTGACCTATTTTAACATTATGAAGGAGATCAGGTGAGCGCCTCAGGACCTTCAGGTCCTCTAGTTTTAATTTGATGAGGGAAGGATGGATCCAAATACCACTATGAGCGGGCCATCAACGGCCCAACATTGAATGCTGGATTGGTAGCTCTGTGATTTTAAGGGGATCCGGACCAGTATTGCCAAGAAACCCTATATTTTTGTAATTTTATAGGGGGGTCCGACCCCCTCTGGATCCCCACTAGATGACGAAGTATGAGAATCTGGTTCTACATTGTTTGCCATTATCATAATCTTAAAGTGCTAACATGAAAGGGGGCGTGTGAGCAAGCTGAGCATGTAAGTCGCCACAAGAATACATGAATATGTATATGCAAATGGAATACTGTGACGTCACGATGAAGACTCGAAAAAATACAGAAACATAAAGGTGTTCATACAAAGGCTTTAAATGGAGTAAACATTCGCAAAACGTAATTTGTGTTTTTTTTTACAATGCATAGGCAGAGAAATGTACTACTCTCATGAATGAGAGTTCTGCGTTCCAGTTGTTCATATTTTCACATTTTGAAGTACGTCCTTTTCATTTTCAGTTTTCATTCGGAACGTGCACTGCACATCAAGAAAAAATCAAGCAAACGTAGGTCTAGCCTGTCGGACTTAAGTACGCACACATCATAAAACATTTTCTTGCTTCTGTGTTGCATTTTCGATGGTTCTAGGAATCATGACCCAAAACGAAAGCTGCGATATACGTCAGCTTCACGTTGTAGAGCTAGCCTTTGATAGTGAACAGAAGTTGTATTATTTTTGTTACGATTTCAATCAAGACAATTGTCATCCCTGACCAGTTCAGTACTTGGTCCGAGATGTCATAGAACGAGTTTACCGGGTGATATCGTCGGGTATATCGCACGTTGTATGTAAAACAAGTTGGTTGAAACGGCACAGTAGGTGATTTGGTTGTTTATTTTCAATCTTCACCATGCTATTAAGACTGTTAGTTTTATTGAAAATACTAATCAGACATTCGATCTGCGATGAGACTAAAAGGATAAACTGAAATTCCTCCCTCTTTGGCAATTGTCGCATGTTTTGGCCCCGTTTTATCGATCTTCAGAATTTCATTTTATTAGTTCGTACAGTGCCGTTTTTCAGGGAAATAATTTTTATTAGTTCGTACACGGGGAAAAATAATTATTTTTTGCTGTACGAACTAATACAAGATTTACCGTATCTTTTGGGTGCTCAAAAGAACCGTCTCAATTCTCATTGAGACGGTTCTTTTGAGTACCCACAACATATGTTTTGGTTGAGAAATAAGAAAATTAGTTTTTTGGTTCGCACTCTTAACTAAAGTTCTGAATATAATGCTATAATGGTTTCCCCTGTCCTTGTAAACGGTCATTCTTAGGTGTGTGATCTAGAGTCCTAGGGGTTGGCTTCTTGTTTACATTACCAATTTTATTACAGAAAAAACTGGAATGGAAATCTCGAGGTTGAATACAAACTAGATATCCCATACAGTCGCTTTCCTGCACAAGGGTTTGAGTATAAGTATTTTGTGGTGAAAAACAAGGGAACTGACACTAAAGAGATGTGGGAATGTTATGTGAAATATGATAGGACAGGTGCAGGTGCCAACAGAACACTTAACATACCGGATAAACTTAGATCTTATATACCAGGTAAATCATTTCTGTAAATACTGTTATCCCACCACCTAGGGTTATATAAAGGATAATACCCCTTACGGAAAAAAATGCACTGTCGCAAACAATTTTCGCGAACAGCTAGCGAATACTCTGCGAATACTCTGCGAATACTCTGGGAATACTCTGCGATTGCTCGGTAATCATAACCTTATATGGCTGACCAGTATTCGCGGAATGTTCGCGAGATGTTCACTTTTCACATGCAAATTAGGTCTGCCGCGAACACTTCCGCGAATATTCCGCGAACATGCATTTAAATCTGTTGATTAAATATACTGCGAATATCCTACGCTCATTCTGCGAATATTCTGCGAACATTTTAATTAAAAGTAAAAAAACTGTAGCAAATATGTAGGGAACAATAATTTCGAATAGCCTGCGAACAAGCCGCTGCAAATATGATCTCAAAAAATCTTGTTTCCGCTGTAGGGGATATTTGGGGAATGTTCTTTCCAGTGTGAACTCCAGAATTAAGGAAAAGATAATGAGGCAATAATTAAAAAGTTCAGGTAATTTGCAAAGTAATAAAACAAGAGTTCTCCATCTTGTTTGTGACACATTCTCCTGTCCAGATACATGTACATGTTATTATTACAAGCTAGATGGAGTGAATGAGAAATCTAGCCCCCCCTACCCTCCCCCCACAAACAAAAAACCTAGGACTAACTACATATAAGTTTACAGGCCTCAAATAAACAAGCCAGACTTAAGGGTTTATGACAAAGTGAGCATCAAACCAGCCTCCCAGCTACATGCAGGGACTAACTAGAACTTAATATTTCACTTGCAGCAAGTTTGGACACACTATCAGATAAGTGAATAGTAACAAAGGCCCTGATCAGACTGCGTGGATGTGCAAGCCAGTAATTGCCGTTGAAGGTCCAAAACCATGATGACAGGCTTTCTCTTGTTGAGGCCTATAGTAAAAATGCCAGATGTAAAATTATTTCTTCATTTTTTGCTAGCATAGCATACCTTACTATCCAGTTTTGCTAACTTGTGTTCTTGTCACATTTCCTTATGATGTCTGGAGTATCGTGTGGTACTGGATTGTATGGATTCCTTATCATTGCTATCTTCATTTCTATGTAAAACATTTTACCAGATTTCTGTGTGTGAAGTATTGAACTTTTTTGGTGACTGCTGCACAGGTACAGTATAGACAAATATATCATTTTCAGTTCTAAGATATAGATGTATAAAAATTAATGCATTTGTAAATAATACAGCAACTCAAATAATAGAACAGAGTATTTATAACAATACACTTATTATCACGGGTATGAAACTTCATAAACAGAGCTGGCGGTTCTGTATATGGAGGCTGAAAAATCACATGAAAACCCAAAAAATATATCTTTTATCAGGTTAAATAGCTAAACAAGGAGAATGTAGTGCTTCGCTCTGGTCTTGCAACTGCTAACCCAAGCTGATGACAGATGCAAATCGTGAGCAGTTTAATCTGAATGGTAAACAACCTTCATGTACCTAACTATACAGAAAGGATTCAGACAAACTGTACAATTTGTATCTTATTTTGGCGAACAACTAGCAAATACTCTGCGAATAATCGGTAAACATAACCATATATGGCAGACCAGTATTCGCAGAATATTCGCGAGATGTTCATTTTTCACATGCAAATTAGGTCTGCAGCGAATACTTATAGTTAACAGCCTGCGAATATTCTGCGAATATGTGGCGAACATTCATTTAAATATGTTAATTAAATATGCAGCGAATATTCTGCGAATATTCTGTGAATATTCTGCGAATATTTTAATTAAAAGGAAAAATTGCTGTTGCGAATATGTAGCGAACAATAATTGTGAATATCCTGCGAACAAGCAGCGATTATGCTGCGAATAGATCTCGGAAAATCTTGTTTAGGCTTACCTTAAAAATATGTTGGTTTGCCATGTCCTACCTACCCACCCAAAACAGGCCCTACCCAAAAAATTTTATTGCCTTTCTGAGAATCTTTTTTTTTTTAATTTTTACTCTAAATTCTTTTAACAAATACTTCTTTAAAATGACTAAAAGACGATTTTAATTGAAGAAAGGTTACAGAGACTCTTATTATATGCATTCTTACCTTATATACATGTACAGCATTTGTAGACCTCTAAAAGTGATAGTAAGAAGGTCATAAAATTATGCTGTATTTCTAAAAAAAAAAAAAAAAAAATACCTACTTCCTATCCAAACTGAGATTGATGGGTAGGAGCACAGCAAACAAATATATTTCTAAGGATGGCCTTACTCTGTAGTGAAAATTTGGGGAATGTGCTGTCCCTCACAGTGTAGACTCCATAATCAAGGGAAAGATAAATGAGGAAATAATTCAAAAGGGCAGATAATTTGCAAAGTAATAAAACAAGAGTTGCCATCTTGTTTGTGACACATTCCCGTGTCAAGATACATGTACATATTATTATTCCAAGCAAGAAAGGGTTAATGAGAAATTAAATACATATAAGTTTACAGGCCTCAAATAAACAAGCCAGACTTCGGGTTTCGGACAAAGGGAGCATCAAACCAGTCTCCCAACTACATGCAGGGACTAACTAGAACTTAAAATTTCAATCGCAGCAAGTTTAGATATGCTATCAAATAAGCAAAGTAACAAAGGCCCTGATCAGACTGTGTGGTGAGCAAGCTGGTAATTGCCTTTGATGGTCCAAAACCATGACAACAGGTTTTATCTCGTTGAGGCCTATATATAATTGGAAAAGTAAAAATGCCAGATGTAAAATTATTTCTTCATTTTTTGCCATCATAGCATACCTTACTATGCAGTTTTGCTAACTTGTGTTGTTGCCACATTTCCTTATGATGTCTGGAGTATAGTGTGGTATTGGATTGTATGGATTCCTTATCATTGCTATCATCCTTTCTATGTAAAACATTTTACCAGATTTCTATGTGCGAAGTATTGAACTTTTTTGGTGACTGCTGCATATTTCAGTTCTAAGATGTATAAAAGTTAATGCATTTGTAAATAATACAGCAACTCAAATAACAGAACATAGTATTTATATATAGACCCTGCGGAGCCGTCATTATACATAAAGGTACAGGATATTGGAACAGGCAGATCTGAAACTGCCCTAATCATAGCCTCACTGGTCCTAATTTTTAGGTGTTTTTTTAATACTTGAACAAACTAGCTGGAATCTCGCCTTATCGCAGATAGCAAAACTGTGTTTGGTCATTTAAGCAGGAGCCCTATTCTGAACACCTCCCAGAAGGAACAGGTTAGGGAATTTGCCAGATCTAGCCTGAACATCGTCCGATCGCAAATACTCATTTGTAATGATGATGTATGATGGAACACGCTCCCAGAAGGTCACCCCATAGGCATAAGAGTTGGGATCTTTGAACAGGCTGGCACGAACCTAACCTCAGCGCACAGATAGTGAATTGTGATGTTTTACTTTAGTGTTTGAAAAGGCTTGTTAGGACCTAGACTTACCAACCCCACGTCTATCATGCTCTACCCTACCCATTTTATTGACTCGGGTACGAGTTGACTTGGGATAGGTACGAGTTGACCAAAGGTCAGGTACGAGTTGACCAAAAATGGGTGAGAGTTGACTTATGTACGAGTCGACTTAGGTACGACTGGTACGAGTCGACTTAGGTACGAGTCGACTAGAAACCCTATGCAAGCCCCTGTCGCACTTTTAAAAATTTAATATAAGATGTCTTACTGTACAATTTCGAGCCAAAACAATGTCCAAGACTGTAAATACTTGATATCTTTTATAAAAAAATATATCTTAGTGTTCATGCTGTCGCTTCAAACTTTCATTTGGCCGCCATTGTTGTTGAAAATAACAACACGTGAATGGTTACAACGAAAGCTAAAAATGTTTTTGACGAAAACTTTTTTGACGAATTTTCTTACGCAATTCAGACTTGCATGTTCAAACATCAAAAGGTAAGACAAATCGGAACTGCATACAGCTCAGCTTTACTTTAGAACAAATTTGTTCTATTTATATACATGTATGTGCAAAATGGGAAAACAAATAGGATTGGTGATGGTGGAAAGAAACACTCTTCAATATCACTTTTAGGGTGGCACCACACGGCCATTTTTGCACTCTTTCATTTTTTCTGGATGCAAAGCTCTTTTTATAAAGATAAAGATAAAATAAAAATTGAAATTTTACAACAAGCCCGAAAAATATCCCCAATTCTGTACCTTGACCTTTAGAAACGACCCTAAAATGCATAGAAATGACCCCTTTTGTGATTACCCCTAAAAATATCCACAAAACTTCATACCCCCAAAAATATTAATCTTTCTGAAAAACCCCACAATATTGAAATTCAAAATATTGCAGAAAAAAAATAGTCCATGCCTTCGTATGTATAAAATTACAGAGTACCCCCTCCCCGGCCAGGTTTGTGGTACCTGCTCAAGCTATGAATAGCTTCTCAAAATTAAAGGGGTAAGATGTTAATTGGACTATATTTGCTGTCTTCTCTGCCTGAAGGAGATGGTACTTTGGTGTAGTTGCATGCATTATTCGAAGTATCCTATCCATTTCAGCAGTTTACTGTCTTTCTCCTTTCTTTGTTGGCTGGGGGAAGGCTTGGGGGGAAATTTTGTTTGATTTGATTTGATTCTTTACGTCCCATCAACAATCTTTCAGTTATAAAGGGACGGGTCTTCCTGGGTTTAACCAGTACCAAGCTAGGATTAATGTGTCTTGCTCAAGGACACAACGCAGTGACCCCGGTGAGGCTCGAACCCGCGGACCTTCGGTCTCGAGTCAAGCACTCTACCACTGAGCCACTGTGCTCCCTAACTTGGGGGGAAATGAAATAATATAAGAAGCTCTAGAGATAAGGCGTATATTTTCCCTAGTTGACATGATTACAAAAGCTGAAATTTTAAATAACCCTAATGATTATAAAATTGGTCTGTTTGGGTATTATAATATGTATAGTTGGCATCAAAATACGTTTCAAAGCGATTCATCATTTACAAAGCCTTGAAAACTTGCGCTTTCTACCCCCACCCCTCATTTTACGTCTTTATATTGGGTGTCATTTAGACCAGAATTTTAGTAAATCCCTTAAAGGTTCTCAAAAAGTAAAAGTACTAAATTATTAAGATTATAAATGCCCTTCGTTTCCAAAACTTTGCAATATTCATACTGCGCATGCGTACGAAATATACTTAAAATTGTGATGTTTGTCATTGAAAAGATGAACTTGGTGTCTTTCAGTTTGTTTTAGATGCTCCCCCCCCCCCCCCCCCCCCCCTAGACCCAAGATGCCCTTTGGACAATTGAACGTCATTATATAAATATACAACATGTGTAAAGGGCGTCTTGGGTCTAGGAGGGGGGGGGGGGGGGAGGGGTTGTATAAGGGAAAGAAGACATCAATCATTTGACAAACTTTGCAAGATGGTCGTTTTATTGTACATCAACTGTATAAATATATATAATATACTCTATCGTGATAAATGTAGGACGATTGTTTACCTTAGTTAAACAGTCTATTTTCCACACATGTTACTGAATAGCGAGCACAGTTGATGATCGAAATAAATTTTCATTCAAAACGAAGTAGATATATTACATGCATTTAGAAAAACCCGTTTTAAATATACGTACTAGCGGGCAAGGGTACATAGTATTTGGTCTATATGTATTTGTTGAGTGTGCCTAGTGTCTCCAGTCGCTATTTCAACAAAATAAAACGAACGTCTTATTTAGGGAAATTGCCCGCCTTATCGCTAGAAATTCTTTGTAGGGGTAATCCAGTCCAGTTTTGTAACAGAGTTAAGGTGGCGCAGTGACCTATATGTAGATCTGTATATAGTCACTGGGTGGTGACAGTCTTTTTAAGCATTTTATTCAAGTAATGGCGGACTATGTCAGCCCGAGGATGTAACTTTTGACTTGACAGGAGTGATAGTGTAGACCATCCCCTCCACTCCCCAAATCTGCCCAATCTTTGGCTTATAGGGGTTGTTGTAGCTAGTCCACACATACACTCTGAAGTACCAGATACCAAGTGCCACAGCTTCAATAATACAAATACATGCTCCATTATTGTTACTGCTTTCCTTTGAGGGGATGATGATTTTGCTATCAGAGTGAGTTTAATTTACCAGTCAGTTATACACAAGATTCATAACAAAACAGATCGTTTTCAGAAAGGTTTACTTCAGGCTTTGCCCATGTAGAGCCAGAAAGTCAGGCGATTTGTTTTACAATACTCATGAATGGGTAGTCCAGGCCTGTTTGATGGGTTATGTGAACTTTTATATAAAAAAAACAATAAAAAACAACAACAAGAAAACATTACTTGAACATGGCAGAAAAAATGCTGAGAAATGTATCTGACTTAATGCTAGAAAGTATCAGCCATTATGAAATTCAAGAGGGAGAGAGGTTTGGACCAAAGTTTGCCCCAATCAGAACAGCAGTTTGTTTGTTTTTCTTTGTGGGGGGGATGCTTGTGAACACAGCACAATTGATCTGCTTGTTTGTTCAGGGTTTATTATAAAAACAGTCACAGATTAATAAAAAATGTCTTGAAAAGATTGGTAATGGATGAAAACTGATTGAAAAACGTGATTTTGTCCTGTGCCTAGTTTTACAACAGCGATCAGAAGTGTGTCACAAAGCACAAAAACATAGTAGTTAATGGGTCTGACATTGTTAGATCTGCATCTGCCTTGTTTCAATTTTACATTAAGATTAGATGTAGGTATGGCTGCAGAAAAGTTGGTTTCTTTGATCTAGTCTTGCAGATAGTGACTAACCTTGAAAAAAAACAACCTACCTTTCTATTTAAACCTGTATGCACAGGTAGTTGAAAACATTTTTGCGATGACGGTCACAGGGAAATCATCACTGTTGTGATAAGAAATGATAGGGTACTATATGGTTTATACTCAGTTCTATTTATTGACAGGGTAAATTCAAAGACGCATGACAAAAAAAAATTGCCTCAAAACAATGGTGGTTTAGTACTCTATTTAGCAGTTGGTTATGCTATAATACTCTCCTATGCACATGCAAATTCAACTGCGTGACTGTTTCTTCAGTCTTTTACAGCCACAGACGCTGGTGTGTCCCGTTTGTATTGGAGACACAAACATTTTAAATTAATAAAAAGTATTATGCCCTCAAATCAAGTTGAAAAAAAAAAACGTGTTTTTTTTTTTCGTTTTCGTTAAATTCGTTCGGAAAATGCAATTCATTTTTACTTTAACCAATAACAGTTTCGACCTCGATGTAAAATGTAAACAATGGCGGCGAAAAGGCCAGTGCTCTGGGTAAGTCTCTATAAAAAACATTTTTATGCAAGCTTCTATTGCTAATTTTGGTGGAAACAATGAATTTAAGTATTGTTTTTGTCAGTTACATATGTGAATTGATTTGACAACGCGCCAAATGACTTTTTTTAGCCGGAAAGTGCAGCGCAGTATTTCGTTGCAGAGCTTGCGAAAGGAAAATGACCGAATCCTAATGAGAGTTCGCGTTCCGAATGATAACAGAAAATGACAATACATTTAAGGCATTTTGGCTTTTTCCAAAATTAAATTGCTTTTAGTTAGTAGTTACCCCTTCATTTAGAAAACAATTGCTTTTTTCATAAATTTAATTGCTTATATACCCCAAAAAGTGGCTTATCTGTTCCTCTGAATGAGTCAAACTGGCTGAAATAAGAGCAAATTATCATATACCAAAAGTTGGGCCATGAGAAAAAGTATTATATGGTGTGTGTTCACACAACAAATTCATTGCTCTAGTGCTATGAAGGCTCACTGAATATGCAAACAAAGATGAGTCCAATTTTTGACATGAAGTATTGATGAAATATGAAAAGTACACAAACATGAAAAAAAGTTTAAGTATTTGCTGTGAATATGCCGCGAACAGTAGAAAAGTTAAAGTTCTTTTCATTATGAATTGAGAGCTATATTTTAGTTTAAGTTATTTTGGTAAACATTCTGCGAACACATAAAAAATTAAAGTCACTGTTACGAATATACAGCGAACAGTATCAAGAACTAAATTATTATTGCGAATATTGCGCGAATAATACACTGTGCTTGAAAATGTTTAAGTTTTTGTTGCGAATATGCAGCGACTATCTGACAAAGCTGCTAACATTCCGCGATCACTTTTTTGACTGTCCAGTTTTGTTCGCTGGGTATTCGCGATAAGAAGTGAATATATTGCGAACAATTACTGCGAACAGAGCAGTTCGCCAATTATTCGCAGCATATTCGCCAGATATTCGCAATGAGACAGCTTTTCCGTAAGGGACATGAACCTTGCTGTATTAATTATTAATTTATTAAATGATTAGGGAAAAGAGATAAGTTTGAGTCTTGCTGAGCATTTTATTGCTTTTTACAACAAGTCTGATAATTCAATAATACTGAAGCAGGCATGTCAGATTCTATTTGTCATATAACAATAAAATTGTTTTGAAATTGCGTTTTTGGTTTGAAAAGGTCAAGGTTTTACCATATGTTTGTGCCATATTAAGACTTTCTGAAAAGCGGGGGAATTTAAACTTTGTAACAGCCATGTGATGACCTACAGTCAAATCTCGGTTATCCGAACGTCGATTATCCGAAACTACTGGGTTGTTCGAAGGCGACGGACATTCCTGACTTTTTTCTCTATTATCTATTGCAATAAAACTACCGATTATTCAAATTTCGATTATCCGAAAAATTCAATTTTTCGAAGTGATTTGTCGTTCCCGATTGAAGAAATTGCTATTTAATTACCTTTCAAGATTCGAAGTCCAAATGTCATGCCTGGTTGTCATGCCTGGTGATCATGATTTCTTTGTTTGGTCGAGTTCGATTTACACTCCCGAGTGATTTAGCAAACAAAGTTGCAACATGTAATTGACACCTGATTAACATTCACACTATTCACTATTAATGGTCAACAGCATCTGCTGCAATGGCTGCAAACTTTGGGTTCATAAAAAATGCAGTGGGCTACAACGACTGACACCAAATCCTGATTACAGGTGAGCACTGTGCATGGGAAATGCCCGCCCTAATGACAGCAGGCCATAGAATGAAGTCGAGGTTGGACCTGATAAGCTGGAAGTGGTAGCTTCCCTCTGCTACCTGGGTGACATGCTTTCTGCTGGTGGAGGCTATGAAATAATGGTCACTACTCGTGTGAAAACAGCCTGGAAGAAGTTCAGGGAGCTACTACCAGTTCTCACATCCTGCCACCTCTCTTACAAGACACTTGGCCATGTATACAGCTCTTGCGTGCCGAGCGCCATGCTCCATGCCAGTGAAACTTAGCCACTGACTAAGACATATCTGCAGTGCTTGCAGCGCAATGATAGGGCCATGATTAGACAGATATGCAGTATCAAGCCTGAGGATGTGGCCATGGTAAGTTCAAGCGAATTACCGGCAAGGCTGGAGCTTGAGGACCTTAACCTCATTTTGAGAGAGAGAAGGCTTCCCTGGTTTGGGCATGTGGAGCGTTCTAGTGGTGCATTCAGAACAGCATATGATTTACAGATTGATGGCAGGCAGGGGGCAGGGAGGCCCAAGTTAACATGAAAGAAACTGACAGGGAGAGATTTCTGTGAGTGGAAGCTCACGACAGTTGACCCTCCAAAAAGGAGCACCTGGAGATCAGGTGTGAGATCTGCTATGTGTGCAGCTAGCCAGTTACCTGGAAGCCAATTAAAAAGAAAATATGATTCCTGATAAAAAAAAAATTGTGTCCTTGCTTGCAGTTACAATTCCTTGCTCTAATATTTATTTTTCAGATGTAATGCAAAAGTATGATGGTATTGTTAATAGAGATCCAAAAGCACAGGGTTGGCTTGGTCGTATTGTAGATTATTTCAGAGATTCTAAGACTGGAAAACTAACCAGAGACTGTGAAGAGGTTGTACAGTACTTCTGTTCCAGACACATGATGTTTGATAGTCCAAGTGCAGTCAAAGAAAACATGGATAAAATCTTTATCCTTATCTACCAGCTGACAAAAATATACCAGATAGATGGCGAATGCTGGAGAAATGCTGTGGAATTTAGAACAGAGGTATAAGCAATGTTTAGATGAGGAAATATTAATATTTTGGCACAGAGATGGTCTTTTTATTATAGCTCGCTTGAGCCCTATGCTCAATGTAAGCTAAGTGATCTTTTGATTTCCTGTCCTGTGTCCATTATCTGTCTGCTCATCAACAAATTGTTATACCCCCCCCCCCCCCCCCCCCCCCCCCCCCCCCCGCAAAACGGAGTTTAATTATACCCCAACCAAAACATATTTTAAGGAAGGCATACTGTTTCAGCCTGTCCGTCCGTCATTCCCTCAACATACCAAGGTTTTTGTTGAATAACTTACATAGCTTTTGTCTGATTTTAATCAAATTTGCACCACACCTTTGTTTGGTAGGAAAAAAGGGGCCAATGATTCAATATTGCAAGAGTTATGCCACCATGTAATTCTTACTGTATGGTCTTGCAATATGGCTAATAATGCATAATTTGTGAAATCAACTCCTAGAGCATTCAGTGTATGATTTTAATACTTTGCACGTATGTTACAGACATATTGAAGATGTGCATGAACATGTTTAATGATGAAAAATATTTTTTGATAAATTTATAGCATTTTTAACGTAGCCAATTTTCAACCAATGCACATATTGAATAATGGCTTTTAGTGCCTACTTCATGAAATCAACTCCTCTTACCCCATTTAGTATATCCTTTTGATACTTTGCAGGTATGTTACAGACATAATGAAGATGTGCATGAAGAAATCTAATGATGAAAAAATAATTTTGTTGAATTTATAGCATTTTTAACTTAGCCAATTTTCAACCAATGCACATATTGGATAATGGATGATAGTGCATACTTTGTGAAATCAACTCCTCATAGCGTTTTCAAAGTATTATGGATAATAGTGCATACTTTGTGAAATCATCTCCTCCTAGAGTCTTCAGTGTATTCTTTTAATACTTTGTAGGTATGTTACAGATATATTGAAGATGTGCATTAAGAAGTTAAAGTAAGAAAAAATAATTTTTGATAAATTTACAGCATTTTAAACTTAGCCTGTTTTGGACCATTCCATATATAAAGTGATTGTTTACAGTGCACCCTTTGTGAAATCAACTCCTCTTACAGCTTTGAGTGTATCCTTTCAGTAGTTTGTGAGTATACTACAGACATATTGAAGATGTGCATTAAGTAGTAGATCTCAAACTTTTTACTTAAAGCAGTTTTAACTTAGCCATTTTTTTTTATCATTGCAGTTCATACTTTGTTTGAATTATTTTCCAGTTTAATTTAGAGAGCAGACCTATTGTTTTGATTGTTACAGTTCCTTATCATTGGCCCTTTTTAATTTGGTCAAATAATGCTTTTAGTCAATTTAAGCAAAAAGATAATGTTACGGGGGTATACTGAAAGCCATGCTTGCAGTCCAATTATTGTTGCTTCAAATAACTCTCTTATTGTTACCAATCTTAACAGGAATGTTTGTTGGATTGTCCCCTTTCAAAGATTTTGGATGATGTTGATTCTTTGACGTAGTAGGTGGTGCTATGTAGTGGGTGTATGCCTCATAAATCCTTCGTTAATATTGCTTGGAATATTGTAAGAGTCTTGCCTCAAAAATCCTACTTTAAGTTTAATTGTGTTACATTTCGCCTGGTAATTGGCTTCTTTAAATTCTGGGTAATCAAGATTATAAATCTGATAAAAGCTGTCAAGAGCCTTTATTATCTAATTGATTATCTGATTAGTGTTCTTTAAGAGATGCTAGGGAGTTGTTCACAAGGCACACAGACAGGTCTATGTTGCTCTTATGGCTAATCTGACAGTTCTACTACATAAATAAGATTATACACTTGTAGATCAGATACCGACCATTGACGTCATTGTCCGTCATTGTCCGACTGTTTGGTAGCACAAATATATATACCTGTATGCAAGGAGAGAGTTCAGTTGTTAAACAGGAGTTGAGTTGTACAGTCATTAGTGAGTAGTTCGGTTGCTAGATGTCTGAGCTGTAGCCTACTATGAGAGAGTTATTGGTCACCCATGGAAAGTACATAACTTGCCTACACTAATGTGAGGAGTGATGGCTCCTAGCTACCCCGACAAGGCTGTGCAACATTTCCATGCAAATGTCTAGTAGCTATGGCAATCAAAAGGTATAATAAAAACTTTTACACCTCATATTCTGATGGATGAATTTGAAAATGATTTGATACAAATGGTGATGTGGTTCACTTCTACCAAGATTATTCTGATTATTAGCTCACCTGAGCCGAAGGCTATGAGGTGAGCTATTAGTATAACAATGACTCCGGCATCCGTCTGTCATCTGTCCGTCAATCAACATTTTAAAACATCTCCTCTGAAACCATTGGGCCAATTGAACTCAAATTTCATATGCAGACTCCTTAGGATGAGGGAACCAAAGTTTGTTCAAATGGTCCTTGTCACATGACCAAGATGGCCACCACACCCATATATGGTAAAAACTTTTTAAAAATCTTCTTCTCAAGAACCAGAAGGCCGATGACCTTGGGACTTGGTATGTAACATTGGGGTTGTGGGGCCTACCAAGTTTGTTCAAATGATAGTCATAGGTTGACCTTGACCTACTTAACATCAAGGTCAAATTTGCTTCCTTATGCATTTAAATGGGATTTTTTTAAAGATGATTTTTTGAAAGCTATTGAGCCAAAGTCATGATAATCACTAGATATGTTCAACCTAATGATACAATGACTATAAATAAGTTCCAAAGGTCTTTCAGCCAATGTCACTCATATTGGAGTCCCATCAATATAATAAAACAAAGTTTTCTCATAAACCACTTAAATTTCATATGAAAGTAAGTAAGGGTGCAAAGATCAGGAATCGATAAATCAAGTACCACACCTGACCCAGGATACCAATGGGAAAGTAACAAACTTACAGTTAACACCACAAACGAGAGCCATGAGGTCAGCCCTTTCCCAGCAGTCGACCACAAGGCACATATAAACAGATGCATACAAAGGCATAGCAAACACAAGACAGAAAAAACATAAAAGATCCACAAAAGAAGTACCGCCTTGTAACGGTCAGTAAAACATTTCACTGGAGGGCTTAAACCAGTTTAACGGTGCACCAACCTCACCCTTAGTTCAGATGTGGATCAAGACACATAGATGTTTGGTTTGCATGAAAGACCCCTAACTTTTCAATGCATCATCTCCAAGAACATATAAATCAAGATATAAAAAGGAGATAAAGCAAAGATAAGGACTCTACAGTAAATAAAACTGAATACCGAAGACTCCTATCCATAAGTTTGCCAAAATTTATACAAAATGTTGTGGTCACATGACCAAGATGGCCGACATACCCATATATGGTAAAAACCCTTTAAAAATCTTCTTCTCAAGAACCTTAATGCTGATGACCTTGGGACTTAGTATGTAACATTTGGGATGTGGGGCCTACTAAGTTTGTTCAAACGATTATCCTAGGATGATCTTGACCTACTAAACACCAAGGTCAAATTTGCTTCCGAATGCATTTAAATTGGAAAGACTTGGAAAATTGATTTTTAGCTCACCTGAGTTGAAGGCTCAAGGTGAGCTATTGTGATCAGTCTTCGTCAGTCAGTTGTCGTGCCTAAACTTAATCTTTAAAAGACATCTCCTCCCGAACCAAATTTAAAATAACTTCACATGAATGTTCCCCATAATGCCCTCTACCAAAATTGCATAAATGGTTCTGCTCCACTGAACATGGGGGCTGCTACAGCTCCAGATAAGAATCTTTTAAACGACATCTTCTCCTAAACCACAGGTGCAAATTCAAAATAAATTCACAGAAATGTTCCTTAGGATACCCTCTACCAAAATTGCACAAATGTTGTTCCACTCCGCTGAACAAAAGGGCCACCAGAGCTCTAGATAAGAAATTTCTTTAAACAACATCTCCTGAACCACTGGTCCAAATTCAAAATAATTTCACAGAATTGTTCCTTTATGATGTCTTCTACCAAAATTGCACAAATGGTTCTGCTCCACTGAACAAAGGAGCTGCCAGAGCTCTAGATAAGAAATGTCTTTAAACAATTTCTCCTGAACCACAGGTCCAAATTCAAAATAAATTCACAGAATTGTTCCTTAGGATACCCTCTACCAAAATTGCACAAATGTTGTTTGGCTCCGCTGAACAAAAGGGCTGCCAGAGAAATTTCTTTAAACAACATCTCCTGAACCACTGGTCCAAATTCAAAATAATTTCACAGAATTGTTCCTTTATGATGTCTTCTACCAAAATTGCACAAATGGTTCCGCTCCACTGAACAAAGAAGCTGCCAGAGCTCTAGATAAGAAATGACTTTAAACGATTTCTCCTGTACCACAGGTCCAAATTCAAAATAAATTCACAGAATTGTTCCTTAGGATACCCTCTACCAAAATTGCACAAATGTTGTTTGGCTCCGCTGAACAAAAGGGCTGCCAGAGCACTAGATAAGAAATATCTTTAAACAACATCTCCTGTACCACTGGACCAAATTCAAAATAATTTCACAGAAATGTTCCTTATGATGTCTTCTTCCAAAATTGCACAAATGTCCCACTCAGCAGAAGAAAAAGGACTTCAGAACTCTAGATAAAATATATATTTAAATACCATTTTCTCATGAACCATGGGTCCAAAATCAAAATAATTTCACAGAAATGCCTCTCATGTTGCCCTCTACTAAAATTGGTCAGATGGTTCTCCTTTGCTGAACAACATGGCCACCAGAGCTAAAAATAGAAATATTTTTAAATTCTATCTTCTTAGCCACAGGCCAATACCTCATCTATTTATGTGCTAGGATTCAGGTGAGCGACCCAGGCCCTCTTGTTTGAAAACTGTTGAAGCCAAAGTCATTATTCTCACATGATATGTTAAACCTAATGAGACAATGGCTATAAATAGTTCCAAAGGTTAAGGTTGGCCTTTTAACTTTCAGAAAATGTCGCTTATATTGGAGTCCAATCAATATACAGGCCCCCTAGTGGAACCTTAAAAACCTTTAGAAACATTTAATTTGGTTGAAATCCTTTAAAACCTTTAATTTGGTTGAAAAACCTTTAATAACCTTTATTTTGATTAATAAACCTTTAACTTTTCCAAGATCAGTTTGAGCATAAGAAATAAGATCATACATATGTTGATAAGTACTGTCTGTGACATCTTGAGCTGTATTCATCCTCAGATCATTATGTCTATTCCTTCCTCTTGCACCAGGGTGCCTCTTATAGTCAATTTTTCTGAGGCTGCAGATAAGGCAGCAATAAAAAAGAGTGAGGTAAGGTAAATATAAATGCTTTTGTTTTTTGACTTTTGAATAATGTCCTGATTTTCTAATGTCATTGTTGAAGGTTGTCAAATCTAAACATTGTTATCTACACCCCAAGACTAATGCAGACAATATGCATATTTAAATTTTATCTTTAAAAAAGAGCATACAATAAATGGGAGCAATATCCTCTGAAATTGTTCATTTACTGAAGGTGAGATTGTCTTTGCAAAATGACCACAGATGGCTTCTCCTGCTTTCTTGGTTTTCAAAATTTTTCGGGGGAGGACCCCCGTACCCCCCTTCTAGACTTGATAGTATGTGATTTATTTTTTGCTGAAACTACTGGGCCAATTGAACTAAAATTTCATATGGCGACTCCTAAGGATTGGGGGACGAAAGTTTGTTCAAATGGTCCTGGTCACATGACAAAGTTGGCCCCCTTGCCCATATATGGTAAAAACCCTTTAATAATCTTCTGCTTCAGAACGAGAAGGCCGATGACCTTGGGACTTGGTATGAAGCATTGGGGATGAGGGGCCTAGCAACTTTGTTCAAATGCTGATCCTAGGTTGACTTTGACTTACTTAATGTCAAGGTTGAATTTGCTTCCTAATGCATTTAAATTGGAATTTTTTTTTAAAATTGATTTTTTAGCTCACCTGAGCTGAAGGCTCATGGGTGAGCTAATAGTATACCAGTCACTCCAGCGTCTGTCCTCTGTCTGCCCGTCAACATTTTCAAACATCTCCTCTTAAACCACTGGGCCAAATAAACTCAAGTTTCATATGCAGACTCCTTAGGACGCGGGAACAAAAGTTTGTTCAAATGGTCCTAGTCACGTGACCAAGGTGGCCGCCACGCCCATATATGGTAAAAAACCTTTAAAAATCTTCTTCTCCAGAACCAGAAGGCAGATGACCTTGGGACTTCGTATGTTGCATTAGGAAATGGGGCCTACCAAGTTTGTTCAAATAATGATCCTAGGTTGACCTTGACCTACTTAACGTCAAGGTCAAATTTTGCTTCCAAATGCATTTAAATGTAATTTTTTTGAAAAGTTGATTTTTTTGAAAACTGTGGAAGCCTTAGTCATTATTCTCACTTGATATGTTTAACCTAATGAGACAATGGCTATAAATAAGTTCCAAAGGTCAAGGTGCACCTTTGACCTTCCAGCTTAGGTCGCTCATATTGGAGTCTCATCAATATATATAATATATATATATACATAGTTTTCTCACAAACCATTGGCCCACTTGAACTCAAATTTCATGTGAAGACTCCTTATGATAAATTAGCCAAAATGTATATAAAATATTTAGGTCACATGACCAAGATGACTGCCACGCCCATATATGGTAAAAACCATTTCAAAATCTTCTTCTCCAGGACCAGAAGGCCAGTGACCTTGAGACTTGGTATGTAGCATTGGGGACGTGGGGCCTATCAAGTTTGTTCAAATGATGATCCCAAGATGACCTTGACCTACTAAACGTCAAGGTCAAATTTGCTTCCTAATGCATTTTAAATGGGAATTTTTGTGAAAAGATGAATTTTTGAATACTGTGGAAGTCTAAGTCATTATTCTCACTTGATATGTTCAATCTAGTGTCTATAAATAATTTTCAAAGGTCAAGGTTGACCTTTGACCTTTCAGCGAAGGTCGCTCATATTGGAGTCCCATCAACATAAACATAGTTTTCTCAGAAACCACTTGACCAATTGAAATCAAATTTCATATAACTCCTAATGATAAATTAGCCAAAATGTATACCAAATATTTAGGTCACATGACTAAGATTGCCACCACGCCAATTTATGGTAAAAACTCTTTAAATATCTTCTTCTCTAGAACCAAAAGGGCATTGGCTTTGGGACTTGGTATGTAACATTGGGGATGTGGGTCTTACCAGGTTTGTACAAATGATGAATCTAGGTTGACCTTGACCTACTTTATGGCAAGGTCAAATTTGATTCCTAATGCATTTATATGGGGAAAATCTTAAAATGTTCATTTTTCTATTACTGTTTAAGCCAAATCATAATACTTATGAGAAATGATAAACCTAATGAGACATTGGTTTTATATTAAGTACCAAATGTTGAGCTGACCTGTGACCTTTTATCCAAGGCCACTCATTTGGACCGCCACACACCTATCTAAACATCTTTTTCTCTGAAATCACTGGGCTGTTTGATGGATTATTCATTAGATTGTTTAGGTCACTTGACCAAAATGCCTGCAACCACCATAAATGGTTAAACAAAATTTGTTTCATTATATTAAGCTGGAGTTGACCTTGACCTATTTTAACATTATTAAGGAGATCAGGTGAGCGCCTCAGGACCTTCAGGTCCTCTAGTTTAAAACTGTTGAAGCCAAAGTAATAATAATCACTAAATATGTTTAACCGAATTGGACAATGGCTATAAATAAGTCCCAAAGGTCAAGGTTGACCTTTGACCTTTCACTTGAGGTCACTCATATTGGATTCCCATCATTATATTAAAACATAGTTTCCTCTGAAACCGTTAGGTCAATCAAACTCAAATTTCATATGAAGACTCCTTTTGATTAAGTTAGCCAAAAATTATAAAAAAAATTGTTTTGGTCACCTGCCCAAGATGGCCAACATTCCCTTATATGGTAAAATCCCTATATGAAAATCTTTTTCTCCAGAACCAGATAGTTGATAACCTTAGGACTTGGTATGTTACATTTGGGATGTGGGTCCAACCAAGTTTGTTCAAATTATGATCCTAGGTTGACCTTGACCTACTTAACATCAAGGTCAAATTTGCTTCCTAAAGCTTATGAATTGGTAAATTTTTGAAATGTTAATTTTTTGACTACTGATGAAGCAAAGGTCATTATTCTCAATAGATATGTTAAACCTAATGAGACAATGTCTACAAGGGGTGATCAGAAAGTTAACGGAAAATAATTGCCATTTCTACATTGTTGGATCAATAGAGCTGGAATTACAGCACGCAATACTGCAACACATATGCAGTTGATCGGTTACAACATGCTTGATGTTAGTTGTCTACATGCTTAACACTTGTCGTCAAGGCAACACTATATAGCACGAACCGACCCATTTTAAGTTGTATTTTGACGACATTTTTTCTCCTCTTTTATGCAAACATTCAAAGATTTATATCTAACGGATGGTGTTCTAAATTGAAATGAAAAAACAACAGTGCTGTCAAAAGGCGAAGCATTCAACGTCTATGAACCCATTGACTGTTTTTGCATGTCAATTCTTAAAAATAAATTATTTACACACTTTGAAAAACGCCCTTTTTCAGGACAGAAGATCTAATATTTATAGTTAAGCCTAATATTATAATTATCATGATGAACACTGACAAGAAAAGTTTTTTATTTAAAATTTACAAGAATTCAAAAAATTGATGCATTTTAGGCCTCCTCTTTGTACTGAAACCTATTGACTTGAAAACATAGCGCAGCTTAATAAAATAAAACCTCACATTATGTTCAAAGAATAACGGAACATTACTTTCCGTTTAAATTATCAATTAATTCAAACACAACTACAAGTTTTGGCCCGATAGCAACCCATGGGTACATATGGGCCGGTTCGAGCCAAGTGACATCACAGCGGCGCCTCATGCTCATACGCCTGACGTCATATTGTCTAAATTTCAATTTTAGTAAGCTTGCTATGAATGTTAGTTTATATCTATGAATTTTCATTGCAATCAATAAAAACAATGCGACTTAATAGCACTTTTCCGCAATCTTTCTGATCACCCCTCGTATTAATAAGTTTCAAAGGTCAAGGTTGACTTTTCAGCCAAGGTCGCTTATTGGAGTCCAATCAATATATTAAAACACAGTTTTCTCGGAAAACACAAGGCCAATTGAACACAAATTTTATATGGGGACTTCTTAAGTTTAGGGGAGTAAATTTATAACAAATGTTTATGGTCACATGACCAAGATGGCCACCATGCCCATATAAGGTAAATCACCTTTTAATATCTTCTCTGGAACCAAAAGGCCAGTAGCCTTGAGACTTGGAACTTGGTATTTTGCTTTGGGCCCTACCAGGTTTGCACAACTGATGAATCTGGGTTGACCTTGACCTTTATACAGCAAGGCCAAATTTGATTCCTTATGCATTTATAATGGAAAAATTTGAAATGTTCACTTTTCTATAACTGTTTAAGCGGAAACCTTAATACTGGCAAGTAATGTTAAACCAAATGAGACACTGGTTTTATATAAGCTCCAAAGTCCAAGCTGACCGTTGACCTTTCATCAGAGGCAACTCATTTTGGACTGCCTCATACATATCTAAACATCTTTTTCCCAGAAATCACTGGGCTGTTTCAACTCAAATTTCATATGGAGTATTCAGTAGGTAAAACAATTTAAATATGACATTTGTTTTAGGTCACATGGCCAAAATGGCCACCATGCCCATATATGGTAAAACAAAATCTGTTTAAATAATACACTTGACTGTGACCTATTTTAACATTATTAAGGAGATCAGGTGAGCGCTTCAGGATCTGTGGTCCTCTAGTTTTGGACTGCCACATACATATCTAAACATATTTTTCTCAGAAACCATTGGGTCGTTTGAACTCAAATTTCATATGGAGTATTCAGTAGATCAGACTGCAGCAGATGTATAAAAACACACAATACTTTCAATGACAAAAATGCATCATTGTTTTGAAATTCTGACCTGTTACCAAGTAACCCTTTGAAATATATGACAAACAATCTCACTTTTGTTTTATGTTTGGGAGAATTCCATCAGAACAAAGTGTTAATAATTCTTTCAGATGGGCGACAGAATTTTAAAACATGTGATGGATTCATTGATAACAGCACAGGAGGCTAAGGACAGACAAACATCTTTAGTAATCTGCTTAACACTGGCATCTATTGTTAAAGCCTTGTCATTGTATGTAATCAACCTGCCAGAGGAGCAGCAGAGGATCCTATGTCGGGCATTCCTCATCCAAGCCAGTGAAGATGGAGAAACATGTTTTGAAGTGGAGTTTATTGAGAAACATTATTCCAAACAAAGGTACGTAGAGGGTCTTACATGAGTGCTCATATTTTGTTGGATTTATTGAATGAGTTGAGGAAAAGAGATAAAATGTGAGGCTCAAGTTTAATAAACTTGATAATACAGGAGCACAAACGTTAGATTCTATCTATCACATGACATTAAAATTACTTTAAAAAATCGCATTTTGGCGTTAAACCATCAATTTTTTGCTGTCTTTTAAGCAACTTTATAATGCATGTCATTACGTAATGGCAAATGAATGTACAAAATGACCCTAATGGTTAACCGCTTGTTCAAGCTTGCCAAGGAAAAATGTGTAGTTGGTTGAACTGACCGTCCCACCATGACCATAGCTGTTGACTTGGGACGTAAAGCAACAAAACAAACAACAAACATTAAGGCCAAGTAAAAAAATACCTGTGATTACGGTAACCTGACCCTACCTTAATTTAATGGTGAAACCTAGATTTTTTCAGGTTTTCTGGAAAAAATATAATTTTATGCATTTGGAAAGGGGAAAAGGCTTTCAAAATGCATAAAATTATTTTTTTTCCAGAAAAAAAATAGTTAAAAAATTATGTGTGCCTACCCTACCTAAAATTTTCAGACCGGTTACCTGAAACATACTTAAATTTATTTTTTTTGCCTTATCAACAAAGCTCCATAACCAGCTATATTTTCACCTTCAGGATGATATGACCCATCATGTTTTGTTGATTCTTTGGCATCTGTCACTGTCAATCAAACTTTTTGCACACTAAAGTTTGAATGATAAGCTATTAGCAAAGTGAATGTGGGAAGTAAACAGGGCCTGACCCAGAGGGGTTGTTTACGGGGGGCACTTGAAGCCACAGGCTTGAAGCAAGCAGCCCAAGCCGTGAGTGGGGGGAGAGTATGAGAGGGGGTGGAACTCCCCGCTCATTGGAGGGGGGGGTCTGAAATTTTTTTAAAATCTATGTCTCTGAGAATGCATTTGAAGCCAGTTTGAAGCCCTTTTTTCCATATTCTATAACCTCAATTTTAAATAAGGTTAGACACCCAAACCCCAGGGGGGAGGGATACTCTGATATTTTCATACATAGGTAGGCTTGGGCTATCTTTTTTTTTGGTTCAAAATTTTGAATTTCGATTTTTTTGTTTGTTTGGGGGGGGGGGGGGGTCAGAAAAATTAATATTCTTTTGGGTATGTTACTTTGGGGTCATCACAAAATTGGGCTATATTTAGGGGTCATTTCCATGCATTTTAGGGTCTTTTCTTAAGGTCAAGGTACAGAATTTTTTAAAATCTATGTCTCTAAGAATGCATTTCAAGCCATTTTGAAGCCCTTTTTTCCATATACCTCAATTTTAAGTAAGGTCAGACACTCAAACCACAGGGGGAGTGGGGGGGTAGTGGTACTCTGATATTTTAAGACATACGTAGGCTCAGGCTATTTTTTTTTGGGGGGGGGGGTTCAAAATTTTGAATTTTGATTTTTCTTTGGGGGAGGGGGGGTCAGAAACACGGCTGACAATCTGTCGAATGTGAAACCGGCGGTTCAGAAAGACATCCGGGCGATTAATTTCCGGTTTCGCAAAGAGGATCTGTAAAAGGTAGACAAAGTGTACCTGTTTCAATTTTAATGATGGATATTTACTTATACAGAAAGAAAATAAAAAATCTTAGAATGCTATTTTGTCAGTTAATAATTAGTGTTTTGACACACTCAGCATGGCGTCTTTTTTGTAGCCCACAAGGTAATAATTGTCAGAACTAGCAAAATATCGTCGTGTTTATCCCATATTTTCCTCATCTTAACAGGTGTTTCACGGGGTGGAAGAAAAATCACAACAACGAGGAAACACCTTACCATATCCTTTGGTGCACGAAGAAACCGATATAAGTCTGACAAAATAGCATTCTTTAATTTCAAAAATATTCATTTTAGTTCAAATTAACAGCTTTCAAACACGAGCACTCGTTGTTTGTTTACCTTTTGCGGATCCTCTTTGTGAAACCGGAAATTAATCGCCCGGATTTCTTTGCTGAACCGCTGGTTTCGCATTCGACAGATTGTCAGCCGTGAGAAAAATGATTATTCTTTTAGGTATGAAGATTTTGTGCATGTTTTTGGGGGGGGGGGGTCATTTTAAAAATGGGCTATATTTAAGGGTCATTTTTATGCATTTTAGGGTCTTTCTTAAGGTCTAGGTATAGAATTGGGGATATTTTGGGGTTGCTAAAATTTCGAATATTTTTGGGGGTGCTTGAAATTCCTGGTATTTATTTTGGGGTGAACGGTAGATGCTGGGCCCGAGCCTATGCAAGAAGAAAAAATGAGAATACCCACCCCCCCTCCCCCTCCCCTGGGACTCGTACACCTTGTTCCTAACTATTATTTTGCATTTTCTTGTCGCCCTCTTGGAACTTTGGTAAGGTTCCCATGTGTGTGGGGTGGGGGTGGGGCACTGCAGTTGCAATGCAATTCTGAGTCAGCCCAATGTTCAGAAAAACAGCAGAGCTCTTGTGAGGGGGATGGGGGCTTGCAATTTGAAAAAAACAATGCTAGAAAACTATAAAGTCCACACCTAAGAAAAAAATGGGCATAGGTTCCCCTGTATTTTGTACTTTTTCATTCACCCCCAACCCAATAACATAGGCCCAGCGCGGCAGCAGCCTAGGGACTGGGGCTCTCTTTAAATTTCTCTGAGTCTGGTGGGGGAGGGGGGGCACAGCTATTACTTATTTGCTTTGCGACTACTAGACTACATGGGATTTGCAATGGAAGCGTCGGCGGAATGGAAGATGGAGGGGGGACACACACTCCAGTTCCACAGCCTTGGGACTGGGGATAAGTGCCCCCCCAACACACCCAATTTTCTGAGTTTTTTGTTTGAGGCTAGGAGGGGGCACAAAAGTGTTTTATCCTGGGCGACCAGACTACAGGAGATTTAAAATCCAATCATTTACAAGCCCGGGTCACACTCACAGCCTTGTCTGGGCCCCCAGGACCACATTTTCTTTCAGCAGAGCTGCATTGTCATATAAGTAATCTTTCCCAATTATGCATTACCGTATATACTTGCAATATCATCTAATTCGTGAAAAACGTTGTTCATTTGTAAATATTCCACTGTACATGCCAAGGCTCTCTTTATATTACTGCTGTTTCTTATAATATAAAAATAAGTCAACTTTTTGAACACATATCCATCATTGCAGCACTACCTTAAAAGTCCATAAAACTCTATACAATTTGATACATTTTAATGATATTTGGTAGGGTTATATAGCAGGTCAAAAAGTTGTAGAACATGCAATAATGGTTAACGTTGACAATGCAAATTACTATGGAAATAAATAGACTTTTAAGGTGACAAGACCACATTTAAAAGGTCATATGATAAATAGAATCTTACACTTATGATAATTTCATATTAAATTTATTAAACTCACCCAAGACTTGTTTAATAAATTTCATTTGAATGATCACTCGTGTAAGAGCCTCTACATAAAATTAGGTAGATTATATATCAAAGAGATGATTAGTATAAGTTATTAAATCCTGTTTATCTTTTCTAATATAGCATATGCTCCTATTTACTCGTGTTTAAAAATTGTTTACATTATAACATTTGTAACTGGATTTATGTTTAGACACCTGGTTCAAGTCACCTCGATGGACTAAGGTGAATAATCACTTTTTTCTTTAAGGAACAGCCCATGAGAATAACTGATTATAAACTGATTTTTCAGGACTTTTCTTAAAGATGGGATCCTTCAGATTATGAAATCAGTTGTTTATGGGAAGTACAAAGACCCATCATGGTTGTTTCTTGTTCCACTGCTGCACTTCTTGAATGGGGACTGTAAACCCTACGAGCTTCCTCAGAAAGCTGCCGGACATCAAGACTACAAACCTGTCTGGTGGGGTGTAACACTGTTTCAGGATTGGGCTTCAGATTTTAAGAGGACAGACAAAAGATGGGTTTTGTAAGTAGAATTTGCTCTTTGACTTATTCACTCAGAAGGCAATGTTTTTGACACTTTCAAATTTAAGCATAAATCCAGGTTGCAAGATCTCAGACTGGCAAGATCATGTCAATATGCAATCAGCTGATCCCTTGGTAGAGTTGTTGATTAGGCCAGAAAGATACATTTGCAGCAATTTTGCTTCCTCAAATATCTTTAAAGAAAAAAATATTGGGAGCTCAACAACTTTTTTACCTTTTGAGATTTTTTGATAATATTTTATATATTAAGTCATGGTGGTGGTCATGTGATAAAAACAGTTGTTCTCCCTTGCTTTCTGTTTGAGTTACCATCCTTGAATGATTTCAAGACAAAACCTTGCACACTGTAGCTTTCATACCCTTTGAGACATTATGATATTATATTTGATATATCAGTTCAAGAAGTATGCTATGTGAAAGAATATTGTTTGAATTAATGTCCCTGATAAGTAAAAAGTTAATTTAATAGTCTGTTCCAGAGTTATTATCCTAGATAGCATATTGTTAAGCTGGATTGGCCCCTGTGTTTGTTGCAAGGATATAAAAGTTGATTGAAAATCGACACAACAATGTGCCATAGTTACCGGTGTAACAGGCCGGAATTTCCCCCCAGTCAGTTTTTTCCCCGGGGAAAGAATGGGCCGGCCCATTCTTTCCCCGGGGAAAAAATAGGCCGGCCCATTCTTTCCCCACCCAGTCAGTTTTTCCCCCCCCCCCCCCCCACTAATAATTTCAAAAATCATAATGGAATTATTATTTCTTTGTATAAATTTAAAAAGCCGCTATTAAATTAGCGATAGGACTCAAAAGTACTCATACTTATTGCTGTTTGGTTGTGATTTCTAGGGGTTCAGACCATTCACTTTTACTATCAGTCTTTTGGTTTATTGTACTCTTTCACTGTATCGAAATACTTTCGAATGACATGTCAAAGAGATCTTCGACTTTAAAACCCGTTTAGCTAACTGGTTCTTCTGAATAGGGGGTGGGGAAAGACTGGGCCGGCCCATTCTTTCCCCCCTCTATTATTTTCTAACCTTTCTATTTATCTCTCAGTCTTAAGGTTTAACCTACTCTTGCACTGTATCTAAACACTCATGATTCTTGCACTTTATCTGAACACTCATGATTGTCTTGTCCTAAGGAGAAATTCAAGTTAAGAAAGCATTTAGCTAACTGCATGTTCCTTCTCAAAAGTGGGGTAGGGAAAGACTGGGCCGGCCCATTCTTTCCCCCCCTCCATTGGGTTCTAACCTTTCAATTTATCTGTCAGTCCTTGGTTTAAACTACTCTTACACTGAATCTGAACACTTATGATTGACATATCTCAAGGAGAAATTCAAGTTACAAGCATTCAGCCAAATGATTCTTCTAAATAGGGGTGGGGAAAGACTGGGCCGGCCCATTCTTTCCCCCCTCTATTATTTTCTAACCTTTCTATTTATCTCTCAGTCTAAAGGTTTAACCTTCTCTTGCACTGTATCTGAACACTCATGATTGACATATCTCAAGGAGAAACTCAAGTAACAAGCATTCAGCCAAATGATTCTTCTAAATAGGGGGTGGGGAAAGACTGGGCCGGCCCATTCTTTCCCCCCTCTATTATTTTCTAACCTTTCTATTTATCTCTCAGTCTTAAGGTTTAACCTACTCTTGCACTGTATCTGAACACTCATGATTGTCTTGTCCTAAGGAGAAATTCAAGTTAAGAAAGCATTTAGCTAACTGCATGTTCCTTCTCAATATTGGTGTGGTGAAAGACTGGGCCGGCCCATTCTTTCCCCCCCCCCCCCTCCATTGGGTTCTAACCTTTCAATTTATCTGTCAGTCCTTGGTTTAAACTACTCTTAAACTGAATCTGATCACTCATGATTGACATATCTCAAGAAGAAATTCAAGTTACAAGCATTCAGCCAAATGATTCTTCTAAATAGGGGGTGGGGAAAGACTGGGCCGGCCCATTCTTTCCCCCCTCCAAAATGTTGGGATCTTTCTATTTATCCTCTAGACTTTTGGATTATGTTATTCTTTTGCTGTATCTGAACTCTCTTGACTTATACCAAGCAGAGAATCAAGTTTTCAAACCAACACGTTTATTTGTAATTGTAGGGTGGGGAAAGACTGGGCCGGCCCATTCTTTCCCCCCTCCTTAATCTTTCGATCTTCTATTGATCGTTTCGTCTTTCGGTTTATGTTACTCTTTCACTCTATTTTAACATTTATGAAAGACCTATACCAAAGTGAGAATCAAGTTTTCAATCCAACAAGGTTATTGGTACTTCTACATTGTTGGGTGGGGAAAGAGTGGGCCGGCCCATTCTTTCCCCCCCCCCCCCCCCCCCCCCCCCCTCCATAATGCTTGGATCTTTCAATTTATTGTTTAGTCTTTCGGTTTATGTTACTCTTTGACCGTATCTGAACAATTTTGAATGACCTATTCCAAAGAGAGATCAAGTTTTTAAACCAACAAGTTAATTGGTACTTCTACATTGTGGGGTGGGGAAAAACTGGGCCGGCCCATTCTTTCCCCCCTCTAAAATGTTGGGATCTTTCTATTTATCCTCTAGACTTTTGGATTATGTTATTCTTTTGCTGTATCTGAACTCTCTTGACTTATACTAAGCAGAGAATCAAGTTTTCAAACCAACACGTTTATTTGTAATTGTAGGGTGGGGAAAGACTGGGCCGGCCCATTCTTTCCCCCCTCCTTAATCTTTCGATCTTCTATTGATCGTTTCGTCTTTCGGTTTATGTTACTCTTTCACTCTATTTTTACATTAATGAAAGACCTATACCAAAGTGAGAATCAAGTTTTCAATCCAACAAGATTATTGGTGCTTCTACATTGTTGGGTGGGGAAAGACTGGGCCGGCCCATTCTTTCCCCCCCCCCCCCCCCCTCCATAATGCTTGGATCTTTCAATTTATTGTTTAGTCTTTCGGTTTATGTTACTCTTTGACTTTATCTGAACAATTTTGAATGACCTATTCCAAAGAGAGATCAAGTTTTTAAACCAACAAGTTAATTGGTACTTCTACATTGTGGGGTTGGGAAAAACTGGGCCGGCCCATTCTTTCCCCCCTCCAAAATGTTGGGATCTTTCTATTTATCCTCTAGACTTTTGGATTATGTTATTCTTTTGCTGTATCTGAACTCTCTTGACTTATACCAAGCAGAGAATCAAGTTTTCAAACCAACACGTTTATTTGTAATTGTAGGGTGGGGAAAGACTGGGCCGGCCCATTCTTTCCCCCCTCTTTAATCTTTCGATCTTCTATTGATCGTTTCGTAATTCGGTTTATGTTACTCTTTCACTCTATTTTAACATTTATGAAAGACCTATACCAAAGTGAGAATCAAGTTTTCAATCCAACAAGATTATTGGTACTTCTACATTGTTGGGTGGGGAAAGAGTGGGCCGGCCCATTCTTTCCCCCCTCCAAAATCTTCAGATCTTTCTATTTATCAGTTACAATTGTAGTCTTTCGGTTTATGTTACTCTTTCACTGTATCTTAACACTTATGAATGACCTATTCCAAAGAGAGAATCAAGTTTTCAAACCAAACATTTTATTTGTACTGCTACATTGTGGGGTGGGGAAAGACTGGGCCGGCCCATTCTTTCCCCCCCCCCCCCTCACCCCTCCTAAATGTTCTGATCTTTCTATTTATCTTTCAGTCTTTCAGTTAATGTTATTCTTTTAATGTATCTGAAGACTTATGAATGACTCATTCCAAAGAGATAATCAAATTTTCAAACCAAAAAGTTTATTGGTTATCTCCCTCCAAAGTGTTCCAACCTTTGTATTTTATCTTAGTGAATTGATTCTTCCAAATAGTGGGTTGGGGAAAGACTGGGTCGATTTTCCTTTAACCCATTCAAATAACCATTTTGAATTAAGAACATACTCATTTTGTTTTTTGAATAGGCTAACCATTTATAATCAAATCCTTTTACACCCTCTGCACTTTTGTGCTGTGTTGAGGGTGGTAGAGTTATAATACAGCTATTTCAGAATGATATCTAATTTGATTTAACTGCACAATGACACATATATCATTTTCAAGCCTTTTCCGAAAAAATAACATGGGGGGAAAAAACTGACTGGGTGGGGAAAAAACTGACTAGTCAAATCTTTCCCCGGGGGAAAAAACTGACCGGTCAGTTTTTTCCCCGGGGAAAGAATGGGCCGGCCCATTCTTTCCCCGGGGAAAAAACTGACTGGGGAAAAAACTGACCGTTACACCGGATCGCATAGCTCAGTCTGTAACTTGTCTGTCAACAGATGCATGTCTGACTGCAGATCCAGGGGTCGCGAATTTGATCCCGGCCCCGTCCCATACTTTGGTGTCAATTGATTATGAATTAATTTCTATGGTCATTCTCCTCCCTTTGGCTGAATCATTCAAGAAGGATTGTTGTCAGTTACAAGCGAAAGTATGTGCACAAAGTACTGGTTAAATGCTTATTCAAGCTTGCCAAGGAAAAAAGGGTGGTTAGGTGAACTGACCATCCCGCCATGACCATAGCTGTTGACTTGGGACGTAAAGCAACAAAACAAACAAAAACAAGCATTTGCCATAGTTGAGGGAGTCCTTGCAGCAACTAGGACTATCAGAGCAGTTTAGACTGTTGGGAACTACAAGCTTAGATGCCAATTTGCTGTTCATATGCAACTAATCAGCAGGTTCTCTCTAGAGATTGCATAAAGGCATTTCGTTAAGAGTGTGTACAAAAAATTATTTTTCTTATTTCTCAATCAAAACATATGTTGTGGGGTACCTAAGAGAACTCACAGTCACAATGAGATAGTCCTTTGACCACCCAAAACATATTTTTAAAAAGATAGGTAAGATATTTACAATTTTACACTCCAAAATTTAGGTTGACAAGATGTGATATAAATTTATGTACATAATACATTGCAGGAATACCATAGATGTATTGGAGGCCCTCCAGCCCCTGTTTGTTGTTGACTTTTTTCTGCCGAGAACTTTCATGGCTTGCTTGAGAGTAGAAGAATCTGCAGAAGTTTTGAAGACAGGAAAAATACCAGTTGATGTTTGCTGTGCAAGTCTGAACTTCATTCTGAAAGTTTCATCACCACAATTATATCAATTCACCTTTTCTATTACAAATGATGAACAGGTATGCAATCTTAAAGAAACTGATGATGCAGGGGTGTAAAATTCCATTTGCCAGCTTGCATTGACGAGTAAACTTCCCATTACGGCTAGTAGAATACTTGCAAAGCTGGCTCTTACTGGGGAGTGCATTTTCTGACATGTAAAATGCATTTTATCCTCCATTGAAGAGAAAAAAGTTAAAAGAACGATCTAAAATCTTTTATATCATGAACGGGAAGTTTATATCAGACTGTTACTGATATGCATGTCGTTGGTCGGGAGTCAAAAACTGGTATCTTTGTTTTTTACATTTTTTCAGGAGAGACAAAAAACTGAATAAATTTGCTAGGAGTGTCCTATATTGCTGAAAGTCAGACAGGATTATATTTAGTAACGTGCAAATTCACTGTTATTGGTGTTTTGAACTTCCAATAAAGATTTCACGGTCATTATGAAGAGTTTCACTTGAGTTACGTCATTTTGATCACTTTTTCGTTGAAAACCATCCAGCTGCGTCATTTCGAGCATCTTTTTCATGGCAAAACTTCGTATCTCAGTAAAATATGCACCAAAATGATGGTATCTTTCATAGATACCATATTTTGAATCATGATTAATGGTTTTTAAAGGGGTTCTAATTGGCCTAGAGCTAGGAGAATTTGACAGAAAATGCCCCATGTGTTTGGTATTCCCGCGTTGACAAAAAGTCGTTTTGGTAAAAATCAGAGTTACGAGTTTCGACTCCCAACCGACAATGTGTATTTTCTAATTGACTGCAGTTAACTCAACAGCAGCTGCCCTTTAGAGGAATTTATTTCCGGAGACCCCTCTTTATGGGGAGTTTTAAAGCGGCGGGCAAATTGGGACATCAAACACTGCCTTTTTATCCCCCGACCAACAAGGGGGATATAGCGATTAGTCTGATGTCTGTCCGTCCATAGACAAAAGCTTGTTTGCTCAATAACTTAAATACCATATGAGATATTTTGATAATATTTGGTAGGCATGTGTATCAGGTCAAGGCTGTGTGTCACATGCAAGAATGGTCGCTCTCCCTTGCTGGCTTTTTAAATTATCTCCCTTGAATGTACTTTATTGTGGAAAGCTTGTGCGCTCAATAACACTTATTCCCTTTGAGATATTTTGATGATTTTTTGTATACATATATATCAGGTGAAGGTGATGTGTCGTGTGCTAAAATGGTTGCTCTCCGTTGCTGGCCTTTTGAGTTGTCTTCCTTGAATGAACTTTATAGGGGAAAGCTTGTGCGCTCTATAACTCATACCCTTTGTGATATTTTGATGATATTCTGTTTAAATGTATATCACTGTGCAAGAATGGGTGCTCTCCCTTGCTGGCCTTTTGAGTTATCTCCCTTGAATGAACTTGTAGGGGAAAGCTTGTGCGCTCAATAACTTTAATGATCAGTCTTTAAGGGCGAGTGATAATGTCATAAGGGCCAGTAGCTTTTTAACCCACTATTCCTGCCGAGCAAGTGAATAAAAAAATAATTTTACACCTCTGTCATGTATTCATTAACTCTTCTGGGTAATTATTCATACATTTGTTGTGGTCCACTGACTTTTTTCAAAATTAACTTTTTTCAAGACATTCTTATCAGAGTATCAAAGGGGTGAGCTTTCATCGGATCCTGATCAGGATCAAAGTTCTGTCAGTCCTGAGCAGGGTCCAAACTGCTTGCGAAGGTTATCAGCTGATGACAAAGTCAGCACCTAAGCAATAAATTCTAAATGTTGTAGGAGCTTGATATTGGATCTTCTTGGCGATATCAAAAATAATGTTAACTTGGCTGTTCTACCAATGGTAGAGCTCATTAAACCTCATCTCACATGGAGTCTCTGGCATCCTTCCTTCTGTATTTTTTTTCTTCTTATTGCATGACCACTGGGCAGATTTTTTTAGTTACTCTGGAATATTTCCCAGCCTAGTGGTTACCTTTTGTCAACAAAAACTGCCCATAGTCGCTATCTTTGATTTCATTTCTCATTGTTTCTCCTCTGAGTCCACTGGTTGGGGTTTTAACTCACCTGAGTCAAATGATTGAGAGAGATATTAGTATGCTATTGGTCAAGTGCCCACCCATCTTTGATTTTGAAAAAGTATAGCTTTAAAGCCAGTTGGCCAATCATGTACTAATGTTAGAATAGTCTTCATTTGCATTACCACACAAAATTTTTGTGGTCACTAAGTCATTTGTCATCTTTTTTTTTTAAATCATTCAATTTTGTTATATAAAAATCTCACCCACATTTGAAATTTTTTTTTTTTTTTCTGATGAGGTCCCATAAATTTGTGTTTGTGGACTCTTTAACTGTTTTTCATTTGTTGCTGATTTCTTCCAATTTCATTAATGATTTACTGATAACAATCTCTGGCTTAAGTTTAAATATGGCTTTTGTAGGATGACTGCTCACCAAAATAACCACCACTTAGTTAGTACTTGGTGATACTTTAGTTAAGTTGTTTTTAGCTGATTACTTCTATAAGTCATAAATGTACAGTAAAGCCTGTCTTAAGTAGCCACTCAAAAATAGACGAAACAAAGATCTTAATGACAAATGGTAGCTTAATTCAGGTAAAAGTATTGAAGAATGCTCTCTTGGAGCATCCTGCATTACTTTTGACCTGCATTAAGAAATAATTGGGTCTTTAAAACCCATTTTTGGTCTTTATGAGAGTGGCCTTTTTAGACAGGTTTTACTGTATTACTTTTATTTATCTCCCACCCAAATTTTCATTCATGAAGGATTGTTGTCAGTTACAAGCAAAAGTATGTGCACAAAGTACTGGTTAACTGCTTGTTCAAGCCTACCCAGGAAAAAAGTGTGGTTAGGTGAACTGACCGTCCCGCCATGACCATAGCTGTTGATTTGGGACGTAAAGCAACAAAACAAAATCACCTAAATTTGAATATGGGTTTTGTCCGGCATATGCCAACTCGGATGGCAGCTAAAATGCATGACGCCTGTCGTCCTGTCCCCTTACATGCAGGAACACTATAACTGAAGGATTTGTTACCAGATTGCCTTCAAATTCTATATATGTATTACTTAATTAATCTCTTGGACAGGTTGAAATATGGGATTTATCCCTTGTATCCTTCTACAATGGCCGGCATAATTGCTGTCCCTTGTCTGTTTGCACCTGTGGTCTCAATAACAAACTTTATTGGGCATTTTTGTCCCTTTTCCTTGTAGGCCATTGTGCAGGACATCTGACTTGGCTTGCAGACACAAGGTCAAGGTCACACTTCAAGGTCAAGCGTTTTACCCTTGAATTTGGTGTCTGCTTCTTATCTCCTGAACCCCTTGAACTATTTTCATAAAACTTCACCCAAATGTTCCTTTAAGTGAGAGGGTGTGCAGAACCAATGACTCAGCTAAGCGGACCCAAGGTCAAGGTCACGCTTCAAGGTCATAGGATTTACCCTGGAATTTTGTGTCCACTCCATATCCCTTCAATCCTTTGCTAGATTTTCATTAAACATCACTCAAATGTTCCTCTCAGTGAGTTGGTGTGCAGAACCCATGGCTCAGTTATACAGACTAAAGGTCACAGTTCAAGGTCATGTTTCTTGCCTTTGAATTTGCTGCATATCTCCTGAACCCTTTTAATGATTTTCATTAAACTTCACACACATGTTAAAATCAGTGAGAGGATGAGAAGAACCCTTGACTTGGCTATGCAGACTCAAGTTCAATGTCCCAGTTTAAGGTCATGGGATTTATCCTTGAGTTTTGCGTCTGCTCCATATCTCCTGAACCCTTTGAATGATTTCCATTAAGCTTCACTCAGTGAGTTGTTGAGCAGTAACCATGATCAACTAAGTAAACTCAAAATCAAGGTCACACTTCAAGGTCATAAGATTGTATGGCAGTTGATTTGGCTCTCCTTCAGATTGCTGTCTTGTTTCCATTGCGATTTTTCATTCTGTTACTTTCATTAACATAACAGAAATGTTTTTGTAATGTAAAGGCTTTTTGAAACTGCTGTTCCATTCAATTTCATAGCCAGATGTTGTGGAGAGATATAGCTTAACCCTGATATTATAAACAGGCATTTTCAGGTGAGCAACCGAAGACCGTTAAGTCTCCTTGTTTCATGTTTCTAGTGAAAGTAAGTATGGAGACAAAGATCAGGAGTTGATACATACACATTATCATAATAGTAACTTGATCTGGCATACTGTATCACGTCGAGTGGATGAGGTCATACCATCGGATCACCCGAGACGCGTAGCGTCGAGGGTGATCTAATGGTATGGCCTCATCCACGAGACGTGATACTGTACGCCAGATCAAGTTACTATTATGATAATATGTTTATTATATGCCTTTTTTCTGACATTCTTTCTGATTTTAAAACCTGTTTTGGTCTTAAATTGCGGGAACGTTTGCCATAAAGTTACGTTTCTTGACGTCACGTCAACATGTTTTCCGTCTCTGGTTCCATGCTTGTAATTTACTTTACGTAACGTCACCGCAAAAGCAGGTAACCAACGTTAGCCTCGTTTTAAAGGATAGTGATATGGATTCAGAAAACCTCAGTTCGTTGATCCGGCTTTCTGTATCAGATGGCCGGAAAACAGACAGTTCTAAAGTCGTATCAGTTATAGGTATATAATGAAATCAAATACCACACCTGACCCAGTACACCACATGGGAAAGTGACAAAAACACAATAAAACATCACACACGAGAGCCAAGAGGTTAGCCCTTTCCCAGCAGGTGACTACAAGGCTTCAATGAACAGACACGAAAGCATGACAAACACGAAACATAAATAACAAAAAAGATCCACAAAAGAAGCAACGCCTTGGAACGGTCAGTAAAATTATTTTTATTGGAGGGCTTAAACTAGTTTTTCCGCCATTTTTCAAGCTGAAATAGTACCAAAAGTGACTTAACAGTAGATACCTTGTTAGGTTGATCTAACTCCTCCCATGGTGTTCTGCAGATTTGTTTGAATGTTGCAGATTTGTTAAAGGGGACAGCAACCCTAATGATAAGTATGTTTTATCAGAAAGAGCTCTATGAACCATGAATTTTGATACAAGTATCACCAAAATCGGTTGAAAAGTGGGCAAGTTAGGGGTATTTAAAGAATTGAATATGGCCAACATTTAGCCGCCATTTAGAATATTTGATTAATTTTCAGATTTTTTTCAACTGCTTAATTTTTAGTTATCACTACTATCAAACTATCTGTGTTTCAGCAGATATGCAGCTTTATACATCAGGAACATGTTTCATTAAAGATTAATGAAAAAATCCATTGGTTTGTCTTTTATTTTGATTACGCATATTTAATTAGGCTGAGTGACGTCACTAAGCCAAAAATATGGCCGCTTCCATTACAGTCCATCTGCAAATATTCAAACGCCCACAACTTCCACATTTTTTCAACCGATTTAGATGAAACTGGTAGCAAAATTCATGGTTTATCAAGTTCTTTCATATAAAACATGGCAGTTATCAGGGTTGCCGTCCCCTTTAATATAATCCTACTTTGTTCATAAAAATGCCATTTTTGGCTTTGTGAGAATATATCATTTTTATATTATCAAGGCCATCTGTGTTGCTAATCATATCTATTTAATAAGCTCCATTTATTGCATGACATTGCACCTGGGAGTGATATAACATCATGTATTAAAAGCAATAAACCACTAGTGGTGTACAGATTCTAATAATGTTATAAAATGATGCTCATAACAACGTCATGTATATTGGGCAACATGTTGACATTTTCACACCATAAATATGATTACAAAATAATTTTAACACCATATGGTAAACAGAATCTAACATTTGTATTACTATACAAGTCTCAAATTTTATCACTTTTCCCTTACTCATTTAATAAATTCAATAAAACATGAGGACTCATGTAATGATCCTCTATTTATTTTCAGGTAGTACTTCAGTGTATTGAACAACTGAAAAACCATATTCGGTCTGACTCAGCAGTTGGAAAGAGGTAATTTTTAACTAAGTTTACCTGAGCCAACCTAAAATTATCTTCTCTGAAACATTAGGCAACCGGCTTATTTATACCCAACAAAAAAGAAACACACCAATTAGAACTGTTCATCTCTCAGGAAGATCACAAATGATAGGCCAGTTTAGTTTATATTAGTGCAAAGGTATGTCAGGTACTGCTGCATTTTACGTCTTTTACAATCAGGCATCGAAATTGTGTTAAAGAAAATTGGTCATAAACCAAATGGGGGTCAAATTGTAAAGTCACTGGAAATAAGAGTTTTTTTATAATGCTCTCTTGCTGGATTAGTACAAGCAATGGGAATCATCTCAGTAGACCAAATTGTACCCAGACACTTATTCTTTGCAAATGCTATCTTTTAATTCATCATACGTGATAATTGAACGCTAGGAAGCTCATGCCTTGTGACTACCCTTTGGATAATGAGTCCATACTGGAGATAAACCTTACAAACAATTTAAAGATTTCAACATTGTTTTTAATCAGTTTAAATGGTCCTTACTGATGAAAATGGATTTTGGAATAACAAAATTGCATCAATAAACACGTTGGTTGTCTCACATAACGATAACATATCGTTTTCATACTTTGCAAATGTAAAACATACACGGATTTCCATGTAGACAGTAGCGTTGAATTAACGCTTCCAAAACTTGTTTACCATTTGCCTTGATGTGTTTTGTGCCTACAAAGGGAAGGTACAGATACTCATCTACGTTACACTTAAGTTTTAGTAAAATTTGATCAGATATGAATAATTCATGACAATTAACAGTTTCGTATTAAATGGAGATCTAAATGGGGAAATCATAGTGGTGCGTTTCTTTTTTTTGTAGGGTATATTTAGTATATTGCAATGTCTAGTGACCCCTTAATTAAATCCTGCCAATCAGCCTCTGACCATGAGGCCCACAGCTTGTTTATTTTCTAATTATACCACCGGTTCGAAGTATATAGTGGGTATAAAGTTTTTGCCTTTTTCTGTATTTATGTTTGTCTGTCTGTAAGCTTTTTTTTTCTGTCAAAGATTTCTCAGCAACTACTCAAGTTAGGATTCTGAAATTTGGTACAAAGCTTGATGATGATGAGTTGTATTGTGTTACAAAAGAACAGCCACATATTGCTTATCAGTCCCTTTATTTGTTCATTTTTCTTTCTCACCAATGAAAATTTCTGTTGCAGATTTCTAGGGTTCCCTTATTTTCAGTTCTGCGTATAGAAAAATCTTTAACAGTCATCCCTTGAACTGTGGGCTCAAATTCAAGATAATTATCAAATATGCTCCTCTTTAGACCCTCTATCAAGAATAAAATGACTGCCAGAATAAAGAATAAAAAAAATCTTTAAATTACATCTCCTGAAATATTACCTTCCCAAATTCAAACAAGTAAAGTTAATACAAATGTAAATAAAGACTTCTACCAAATTATCCAAATTGTTCTACTTTACCAAACAAAATGGCCACCAAAATAGAAAAAAGGGAAAAATCAGAAGACAATATCTTTTCCTGAAATGATGGGTCAAAAGCTTGATTATTACACATAAATGTTCCTCATAAAGCCCTCTACTTAAATTGCCAAAACGGTTATACTGTACCAAACAAAATGGTCATAGGAGTTGAGATTTATAAATATTTTAAAGCTTCATATGCTCCTGAACTTCTGGCTTTACTCATAATGCACTTCATTAAGGCCCTAATTCAAAATTTCTTAAACCATTCTGCTCAGCTGAACAAAATGGCCACTAGACCTAAAATTAGATTTTTTTAAATGACATCTCCTGAACTATTTGTCCAACTTCAAAATAATTTTACACAAAGGTTCCTCAGCAGAATATTGCACAAATGGCCGCACATATATTAACAAATTGGCCACCAGAGCTAAAAATAGAAAACCTACATAATACATTTTCCCCTTGTTTGGTTGGTTGATCCTCAACCTCTGTTTCAAATTTGAATTAATTTCTCCTCATAATGCCTTTGCCAAAATTGGTCAAGGGGTTCAATCTGACCAAAAAATGGCCACTTAAACTAAAAATACAATTTTTTTTACAACATCTGATCCTTTGGCATCAATTAATTCTACGATGCTGCAGGTTCCTGCATCTAGGGCTTAGAATTCAGGTGAGCAATCTAGGGCCTTGATAGCCATTTTTTTTATCCCCCTACGAAGTCAGTGAGATATAGTTTTGGCTGCATCCATCAACACATTCCGTTCATCTGCAACTAATAGTCTATTTTAGCCACTTAAATGTCTATCCATGAGAACCTCTGTCTATCCGGAACCATATCTCAGTACCTATTGCTCAGATGCATTCTTGGTATAAATGATGAGTACAATGTATAAGTCTCGTCAAGATCCACTCATTAACACTAGAGTAATTGCCCTTTACTTAGTATAGGCAATTATAATGCAAAAGCTATATTTTCTTTTTTTGTGTAATGAACTCCACCTTTCCCTAAGCTATTATATGTTAACTTCTCACTTAAGGCTTTGATTACCCAGTGTCTGTAGATAAGCATGGCAGTGTCAAAAATTTACATAACCCCACTTGATCCTTAAGGTGGCTTTAAAGGTCAAATATTTGAAGTTTGCAATAGTGAAATCAGATGTCATTATTTTTTTACTGAAATTAGCAACAAATGATATGAAACATCGGAAGAGATTTAAGTCTGAAAGCCTGTGTCAGATCCTCTGGGTGTGCTTAGTTGGGCGCGCTAATGCCAAAATTCAACTTCGCAAAATTGCTTATGGTTCTGCTCCGCAGAACAAAAGGAATGACGCCTGCAGCAATATGGTAGGAAATATTTTGCCCACAGATACACCCTGGATCCCTGGGTGGGGTAAAAAGGGTCAAAAGGTCAAACCATTTTTTGTGAAAGTAGTCATGTTCATATAAAAATTAAAGGGAATGGAGTGAAGAGCAAAAGGTCAATTTTTCTCTGTTTTCTGAAAGTAGTCATGTTGCATATCAAATTGAAGGGAAAGAAGTGTAGACCAACATGCCAGTAAAACCTTTGACCTTACACACACCCCTGACCTCTGGGTCAGTTTGAAAGGTCAGATATTAAAATTGTGCAACTAAGTATATTTTGAGCTCACCTGAGCAGCTCAATGTGAGCTATTGTGATCAGTCTTCATCCCTTTAGCGTTGTCCGTCCATAAACTTTTTCTTTAAACAACATCTCCGCCTGAACCACTGGTCCAAATATCAAATAACTTTACATGAATGTTCCTCATGATGCCCTCTTGCAAAATTGCATAAACGGTTCTGCTCCACCGTATATGAGGGCTGCCAGAGCTCCAGATAAGAAATCTCATCTTCTCCTGAACCAATGGCCAAAATTCAAAATAGTGTCACAGAATTGTTCCTCATAACACCCTCTACCGAAATTGCACAAATGTTTCCGCTCCTATGAACAAAAGGGCTGCCAGAGCTCTAGATAAGAATTATCTTTGAACAGCATTTCCTACTTATCCACTGGTCTAAATTCAAAATAATTTTACAGAATTGTTCTTCATTAAACCCTTTGCCAAAATTACTTCCATGATTCTGCTCCGCTGAACAAAAGGGCTGCCAGAGCTCTAGATAAGAAATATTTCTAAATGGCATTTCCTCCTGAACCACTGGTCTAAATTCAAATTAATATTACAGAATTATTCCTCATGATGCATTCTACCAAAATTGCAACAAAGTGGTTCAGCTCCACAGAACAAAGGGACTGCCAGAGCTCTAGATAAGAAATGTCTTTAAAAGACATTTCTTCCTGGTCCACTTGTCCGAATTCAAAATGATTTCATAGACTTGTTCCTCATGATGCACTGTACTAAAATTGCACAAATGGTTCCACTCTACTGAACAAAGGGGCTGCCAAAGTTCTAGGTAAGACATGTCTCTAAATAGCATTCCTCTTGAACCTCTAATCAGCTATAGATAAGAAAAGGTTTTAAACGACCTCTCCTTCTGAAGCAGTGGTCCAAATTTAAAATAATTTCCAAGAAATGCTCATCATCATGCCTTTGAACAAATTGATCAGAATGCAGGGCTCTCACACCCCTTTTTGGGAATGGGGCCGGGCCCATGGAATTGGGAAAATTAGCAGCGTTTTGACTAAAATTGGGGAAATCTGTATCGTCTATTTGTACATTGTATTAAGTTTCCATTGCTAGATTAAATCCAATAGCTAACCTTACCTTGTTTCTTGATATATATAAAACAAGCTTTAATAATTAGACAGTATCTTAATTCAGGATTAATATTGGTTCATATATATCTCATTATACCCCCCGCAAACTTTGTTTGTAGGGGGTATACTGTTTTCACGTTGTCCGTGCGTCCGTCCGTCCGTAACGCTTTGTTTCCTTAATAACTCGAAGAGTCATTGCTGGATTTTCATCAAACCTTGCAAACAAGTTCATATATGCAAGACAAATACTTTAGACAAAAAAGTAAGGGCTAGGGGCCAATTCTATTAGAGTTATTTCCCTTTGTAGTTCTAAATGCCTTTTAATATAGTGCTTTATGCTTATGCTATTATAGGCCATACACGGGCCGATCAACTCCTACCACAGCTTTTGATGGAACAGTTTAATACTTTTCTTATACAATGTAGACACATTGAACATATGCATGAAGGAGTTCGGTTCAGAAAAAATAATTTTTGACAAAATGACAGCTGTGACAACTTAGACAATTTTTCCCTAATAAGGTGTTTGTATATGCATAGACGGTGCCTTTATGGGCCGATCAACTCCTACCACAGCTTTTTATGGAGCAATTTGATACTTTGCCTATACAATGTAGACACATTTAACGTATGCATGAAGGAGTTTGGTTCACAAAAAATAATTTTGACAAATTGACAGCTGTGAGAACTTAGACAATTATTCCCTTATATGGCTTTTGTATATGCATTGATAGCGCCTTTATGGGCCGATCAACTCTTACCACAGCTTTTGATGAAGCAATTTGATACTTTGTCAATAAAATGTAGACACAATGAACATATGCATGAAGGAGTTTATAAGTTTTGTTGAACTTAGACAATTATTCCCTTATATGGCTTTTGTATATGCATGGATAGTGCCTTTATGGGCCGATCAACTCCTACTACAGCTTTTGATGAAGCAATTTGATACTTTGCCGATACAATGTAGACACATTGAACATATGCATGAAGGAGTTTATAATTTTTGTTTGCACAGATTCTACTGAAATCTTCTTATCAAAACTAAGGTATTCTTGTTCAAACTATAACTTGCCAAGTTTTTTCACTGACTCTTACTGTGCGGGGGGTATCTAATAAGCATTGCTTATTGACTTTTTTCATTTTCTCCATTAAGTGGGAAGATTCTAATTAAATGAATACCCACTGTTTTAAAATACAGCTTAGAATAGAAGAAATATTCCTCGTACCACTGAATTTCTGAAGTGCAAAAATGGCAAAACATTACAGGATAGAAAGGTTTTTTGAGTGAGTGTATGATATTAATCCTTTCTCAATGAATTTCTGAACTGCAAACTAAACCTTTATGGCTTAGGAGTCAAAACCTTGCAGTAGAGGTTTGAATGAGTGATTGATAATTTAATCCCAAGGTGTTCCACTTTTGGATACTGTAGTACAAAGCAAGAAGTCATGGCCAAAAATAATTGACAGAATTCCATCGGGGTACGAACGAGAAAAATATTGAATCGTCATTAATTCTCATGAACTTCTCTTCAAATGATAGCAATGAATAATTTAATTAATGATTAAGCAAAAAATGAATTGATTTGCAGTTTACTGCAGCAATATTAGTCACAAGAATGGACAAAACACAGTCACATCCTCCCGTATAGCGGGAAGGGAAGTAACTTGCGCATTCCGAAAAACTGCTGCAAGTCAAAACGTCCCCTAACTGCAAAGTGTGCGAACAATAAGATCTTTCGGAAAGGAAGTCAGACGTTCTTCAGGGAATATAAAGTTATTAATTTGCACACTTTTGTATATATGTTTTCTAACTGTTTTAATGGAATTTTTCAACGGATACATCTGTAGTTTTTTGGGACCAAGTAGGTTTGGTCAGATTGGGAATTTTTCGTCTGGAATTTGGGAAAAAAACATACTTCTTGGCATTGGGATCTAGAGCCTTTGAACATTAAGCTCAGCTGAACAACATGGCCACCAAAGGTAAAATTAGAAATATCTTTAAATGATACCTCTTTTAGCCACAGGCCAATTCATCATCATATGTGCTAGGACTCATGTGAGCCATCCAGGGCCCTACTCATGTTAACGATCCAGGACCCTAGGGCCCTCTTGTTTATTTAACTAAGCACTAAAATATAGTTGACAGGGTTTTGTTATGATCTTAATGATACCAAAGGTGAACTTAGGGGTTGGAAAAATGGGATTTATGTGTTGTTAGTTACACAGTGCTCTAGGACATAGAAGTCGACAGCTTTGTTTTTTTGGTAAAGCAATTTTTGAACATCAGTGGCAAATTCTTTGTATGTTCAAATTCCAACAAATTTCAATCAATATATAAATGTGTATTTTAGCTATGCAGCTACTGTGATTAGCTTAGTTGAACATTGATATTAAACAGACACCCATCTTAAGCAACCAATTTTGGTTATCAATTGAGCTCTTGCTTATGCGAGACTTGTCTTTACATGTAAAATCAGTGCAGACATGTCAGCTACAGGTCATGAGAAGCACACATACATGTAGCTTATTATCATCTGTTCATTTTACAGCACCAAAGCTACATTGGCTAGTTCAAGAATGAGCTATGAAATTGCGGAGGACATGTACAAGAACTCGCTACAAATTAACACAGTCCTAGAGAGTTCATGTATGGTGCTATTTTTGTACTGTGTAGAATACTTCAATATTACCAGAGAAAAACTGTTGTCATCTATAGACAAAGATTCCACATTTGAGAAAAGCATTCTCAATATAGATACGAACACTATTATTAGGCACTCACTTATTGAAACACAAAACTGGCTAAGACGCAAACATAGTTACTGGCATGGACAAATGAATGATTGCTTGAAGGTAAGTTTTAAACCCTTAAAGCGCCAATCATAACTGCAGCAGATGACAAATTTTCCGACATCTTTCCAGATTTTCGAAAAAAAAAGGTATGAAATTACATTAGAAGCGTCTGCCAGCAAAGGATTCTCATGAAATACCATGCCTTATTTGTTGTTTTTGAAATATCAGCAACATTTGAAATTGTCATCTGCTGTAAATTATAGGTGGGGCTTTAAGTGTTAATGACTCATAGCATGACAAACCAACAAAGTGACTGGTGTGTATACTGGGAATAAGATAAGCTTGAAACCCTGTCCAATTTGATAAGAGTCTTTTCTGTTCACTAAAATGTAAACACGCAGGAAGCTTCCTTCATGAGAAGCCTAATCTGATCTGTGTTACGTTTAAAGGAACTGTTCTTTGTCAAGCAGGTATACCAAAGTTGTGGTTTTGTATTAGTGCTCTGCATGTATTGGTTTTTAAACCCTTGCAATAATAAAACTATGGTTTTGTTTTGCATTGTAAGGCTATTAACTTTGTTTTCCCCAAGTCTGATGACCCTAAGTAACAAACATCAATACATATAAAAAAAAATCCAGAATTGAAATGCAGCCAAATATCTTTTAATAGCCCCGCTTTGAAAAAGTGGGGGCTATATTGGATTTGGGTTGACTGTCATTCCGTCCGTCATAATTTTGTTTCTGCTCAATATCTGAGAAATACTTTATAGAATCTAACCAAATTTTGTATGTACATTTATATTGACATGATCTACCTTGGGATTGTTACACATCATTTTTCAAACATTTCTAACAGAGTTATGGCCCTTGATTTACGCCGAAATTCTGCTTCCGCTCAATAGCTTGAGAACTGCTTGACATATTTTCACCAAATTTTATGTATACATTCATATTGACAAGATCTAGCTTGGGATTGTTACACATCATTTTTCCGAAATTTGTACCAGAGTTATGGCCCTTTTTTAAGCCAAAATTTTGTTTCTGCTCAATATCTTGAGAACCAATTGGTAGAATTTCACCAAATTTTATATATGCATTCATCATGGCAAGATCTAGCTTGGGATTGTTACACATCATTTTTGGCAAATTTGTACCTGAGTTATGGCCCTTGATTTACGCCAAAATTTCGTTTCCGTTCAAATGGACAGAATTTCATCAAATTTTATATATGCATTCAAATTGACAAGATCCACGTTGGGATTGTTACACATTATTTTTCTAAAATTTGTACCAGAGTGATGGCCCTTGATTTACTCCAAAATATCATTTCCGCTCTATATCTTGAAAACAAATGGACAGATTTGACCAAACTTTATATAACTATTTATACTGACAAGATCTATGTTGGGATTGTTAGCTGTAATTTTCGCAAATTTGTAAGAGAGTTATGGCCCTTGATTGATGTCAGAATTATGTTACCACTTAATATCCTGAGACACTCTGGCCTTTTACTGCATGCAAGGCACTGCAGTGGGGCTATAGTCAGATTCTCTGACCATTCTAGTTTAAAGATATTTCTTGTTCATTATGGTAATACATATTCATTGACACCTACTCCCTTTCCGTTCATATAAGACTATCCTTTCTGTGACTATGAGCAGTAGATGGAGCATACTCTTGTTCTACCAGCTGTTGTCTGTTATAGGTTTGGAACTCTATGATGTTAGCCGACAATTTTATCTCAAAAGAAACAACAGATGTATGGAATGGGACTCTACAGACTGATCTAGAAAATCAGTTGAACTCATACGTAAGTACTTTTTAGCACAGAGTTATGAACATTTAATAAAACTTCATGATAAGCTCCAAATTTGTGTAGAAATGAATCAGAATTGTCCCAAACATAGGGCCAGTTAAAAAAAAAAATTAGCGTAAAATTGTAATTATTTTCTTACCCATCAGTTCAAAAATGTGTTTCATGCAAACCAAATATCTATGTGTCTTGATCCACATCTGAATTAAGGGTGAGGTTGGCGCCGTTAAACCGGTTTAAGCCCTCCAGTAAAATATTTTACTGACCGTTCCAAGGCGGTACTTCTTTTGTGGATCTTTTATGTTTTTGTTCTGTCTTGTGTTTGCTATGTTTTGTGCGCGTCTGTGTATATGTGCTTTGTGGTCACCTGCTGGGAAAGGGCTGACCTCTTGGCTCTCGTTTGTGCTGTCTTCTGTGAGTTTGTCACTTTCCCATTGGTATCCTGCAGGTGTGGTACTTGATTGTATCGTTTCCTGATCTTTGCAACCTTACTTACTTTGGGTGCTCGATGAGACGGTTCTTTTGTGTACCAACAACATATGTTTTGGTTTAGAAATAAGAAAAATAATTTTCTGATAAGCACTCTTATCTGGGGGCCTGCGAAAGCAATTTTATTTGAATATTTCTTACTTTTATGCAAATTTTAGAAAACTTAGTGTAAGTACATATGATTCAATTGCATATCATTTTGCTCATTTCCTTTATTTGTTGATAATACACAAATAACAATCAGATATCAATTTTCTTTGCTGGCACTCTTCTTGTTTTAATGATTGAAATAGCAGAAAACTGTCTGGTTATTTTTCTGGAGAAAGTAAATGAGAAAATTGTGTAGAAGTTCACAACTATCTCTAGAATGCTACCAAAAAGTGATAGAAGGAATTTAAAACATATACTCAAAGCACTGAGATTACTGATATGGACCGCTGCATTTCAGCATGCAAGGGATGTTTTTAATTAAATACCATTTGAACAACTTGCAATTCAGTTAAAACAAATGGTAAACTAAAACTTTACAACATCTTTCACAACACGGGTGGTAAACCTAGGAACTACCACGAAATTGTGTTAACATAATTTTGTTCCCAAGCCACATCAGGGACACGTCGTGGTAGTTTCCAGGCCAAAAATTGGATATAGAAAGGTTGGTACCACTTTCGTTTTGTTTTATTTTACAACTAAGAACGAACATTGGTGAAATCCGACAATGTGGTTCCGTGTAAATATGTCTCAGCGTCCCCTCTAGCCCAAAATTTTGTTTGAAAAATTATTTTCTTTCTTTAAATTCGTGTTTCCCCACTGAGCATTAGACCAACTTTCCCCAAAATTCGAAGGATTTAAGCCCATATCTGTCAAATAAAATGGAATTTGATATCATTTCACGATGGAAATGATAAAAAAAACCTGAATAAACATTCCCACACAGAAAAAAATCTGAGCATTTACTCGTAAACGAGTCATGCCCCATTCGTCCTGTGTGGTAGTTTCCAGCTCATCGTGGTAGTAAAAATGCTATTGTGGTAGTTTCAAGGACTTTGTAGGAATTTCGTAGTAGTTCGCATCAGCAGATGTTTACTATTCAGGTCTACTTCATTTTTATAAAGCCAGGGTGTGCGGGCCGACCTTGAAAACCCCTCTTATTCATACGAAGACCTTTTCAAATAACCTTTTGTCAGATAACAAATGTTGACTGCCTGAATTTTAATTTTAGTGGGCTATTGAAATGATGAGAAGAATGAAAAGGAGGGATATTCACATATTTTGTTTTTGAATAAACATGCTTTTTAATTATCAAATAACGTGCCCGTTCATCGTCGCACTCCCATGTATATAAAAAGTGTCCCAACCCGAGGATATTTCCCTTTTTTCTGAAGCGCAAGTACTAACGATACTTTGAGTCAGTAGTCACAGCCTGACATTTTATCTTAAAGTTGACTGAACATGGAACAACGTAGCGAGTGACGCAATTTTTTATATATCATTTTTATGTCTGTTGCTTGGTCCACCACGGCTCACTTGATGACCTTCTTTTGCTTTGGATTTCCAGAGGTGTTGTTTAGCAGTCCAGGGCATTATCTCCACCTGTCAAGCATCACATTGAATCTCTTGAGTCCTCAGCTTAGCTTCTTCGTGGTGTTGAAATGTGATTTATTTGTTTACCGTGGTAATCAATTGACGAGTTCGAGGGTTATCATGCGAAACAAACAACCACTTTAATGTTTTGTAACACTTCAGAAACGTATCCAACAAAGTCTTGGAAACTACCACGATAGCATTTCAACTACCACGATGAGTTGGAAACTACCACCCAGGAGGAACGGGGCATGACTCGTTTACGAGTAAATGCTCAGATTTTTTTTTCTGTGTGGGAATGTTTATTCAGGGTCTTTTTATCATTTCCATCGTGAAATGATATCAAATTCCATTTAATTTGACAGATATGGGCTTAAATCCTTTGAACTTTGGGGAAAGTTAGTCCGATGCTCAGTGGGGAAGCACGAATCTAAAGAAAGAAAATAACTTTTCAAACAAAATTTTGGGCTAGAGGGGAAGCTGAGACATATTTACACGGAACCACATTGTCGGATTTCACCAATGTTCGTTCTTAGTTGTAAAATAAAACAAAAATGAAAGTGACACCAACCTTTCTTTATCCAATTTTTGGCCTGGAAACTACCACGACGTGTCCCGGATGTGGCTTGGGAACAAAAGTACGTTAACACAATTTGGTGGTAGTTCCTAGGTTTACCACCCGTGCACAAGTGCTGTGACACATTTTTCTCTCTTCAGATTTTTGTTTTTAGGCTTGTGAGGTTTTGAACTTGTGCCAGAGATTTTCTGTTAGGCCAAATGAAAAAATACTTGTGTTTAGGGTAATTCAACCTTACCTAAATTTACTGATGATGCCTAGAACTTTTTCCAGGTTTTCTGGAAAAATATACTTTAATGCATTTTGAAATGCATTAAATTATATTTTATTCCAGAAAAAAAAGAATTAATAAAATTCTGTGCCTACCCTACCTACAATTTTCAGACCTGTTACTGGAAACACACTTATATATTTATTTGGCCTCATCTTGGGCAAAAACACATGTAATGACCTACCTTTCGCCTAGACATTCAAATAAATGGTCAATAATCGGGAATTAATTCTATGATATTCTATTCACTTTAATATATGTTTGTAGCAATATTTGCCACCATTTAGATATTCATTTTGAATTCAATATAAGCTTCAGGTTTTCTGGATTGTTCTATGCGCTGGCAAAAATCTATGATCTTCCTGACTTTACTGTTATACATATGACAGAGCTATCTCTATGGACACTTGCAGTTGCATTCCTAAAGGGGCAACCGCCAAGTTGGCATTTCATTCCAATGAAACATCTAAAGATAAGCTGTCAATAATATAAAATTTGCTATCTATTATTGCCATCCAGGTGCATGCAATACTACACAAAAACTTGTTCATTTCTACATGCTCATTAAACTGAAATATAAAAAAGTAGTTGAGAAGTTTGTGAAAACCCTGTTTTATGGTGAAAACACTGATTTATTAAATGGACATATGTTGTAGGTGCACATTGGAATTGCCTCTATGAGGCAATTCCAATGTGTACCAGCAACATATGTTACTGAAATTTAGCAAACCTACTTACTATAGTAAACAAGTATCATTTCCATTGGCTTTCCCCTTTTAAACATCTCAAACTGCCAATCAGTATTAAAATACCTGTCACTATATGGCAAATTGTTTATATTTACATGACAGCTATATCACCAAATTTGATTTCATTATCCCATGGGAACCCTATGCTACAATGCTGCTCTAATTTAGGTCAGTTTCGTATTGGAATGCATTATTTTAACTGGTTCACTTTGCTATTTATTTGTGGATGTATTTGAAAACTGGATTTATTCGATACCTATAATAGACAATAATAGAGTTTTCATTATATTTTGATATTCCGAAAGATGTCTTTATTTTGAAGTCTACTTCGAATATAGATACATGCTCATAAGTATATCGATATGTTTATCCTGTAACAAGCTTGTGTAGGATAAGACTAGAAAATGTTACTATGAGGGGTAAACTGGTTTGTATTCTTCAGCAGGAAGCAAAGAAAGAAAGTGAAACCGAAAATGAAACAGTAAGATGCATGTTTCATATCATTCATGTATACCGTTAGTTTAAATGAGAATTAGATTGATGAATGCTTTCACAGATATATTCTGTTTATAAGAAACTAGTTGGCAAAGTAGGATCGCAATGGTTCAGTTGAAATTGGGTTATATTTGGGATATTTGGTTGATGGTTAGAGTCTTGCCGGGGGAGTCACTGTTTCGTCTCATTGAGTGGGACGTTGTGTTGGTAGGAAGATCAGTTCCTATATGAATGAAAGATTGTTGACTGGAATGTAAAGAAACAAACCAAAGAAAAAAACTTTGAAAAATGTTCAAGGCTTTAATGGGTCATATGGTACAATTCATATGTAATCAAATTTGGTATTTATGGTTTGAGTTCGCTGGGGTAATTAGAGATATGATGACATAAGGATCATTACATGGATCCCTTACAATGTACAGTAGCAAATATTTTTCCCGCAGCCCCCCTCCCCCCATGACCATAGGGAATGAGGTCAATAGGTCAAAATTGAATTTTTTCAGAACATGGTCATGTTGCATATCAAATTAAATGGAATCAGGAAATGTAGCAACATGGTAGCAAATATGTTGCTCGCAGAGCCTCCCCCCCCCCCCCCCCCCACTTGACCCAGGGGTCTAAAGGTCAAAATTCAACTTTTACAGAACATGGTCATGTTGCATATCAAATTAAATAGAATCAGGAAATGTAGGAACATTGTAGTAAATATTTTGCCCGCACCCCCCCCCCCCCCCCCCCCCCCCTTTCTAAACTGTTGGACGTAGCAACTTCAAAGTTTGCAGGTGCATTAGTCACATGATGTAGAGGGTACTGAGCAACATTTTGACTGTCAAGGTCAAATAATATATTTTCTTGTAAATGCATCTCCTAAACCATTGGACATAGCTCTAAATTTTGCAGGTGCATAGGTGGCAGGATTTAAAAGGTGCTGGGCAACATTTTGTATGACCTCAACCCCAGGGTAAAGGTCAAAGATTAAAAAGTGGGTATTTGTGATGGTGTACCATCGACTGCTGCTCTAGTTGTTTATAAGAATTATGTCTTTCACACCAAATTCATTATTGACCAAGGTAATAATTAAAATATGTTTTTAATCGATTTAGCGCCTTGTATACATCATAACTGAGCATTCACATTATAACTTAATTGGTTCAATATCTCAAAGTATTGGAATTTAAAAGACAAAGCAAAACACATGAAGAGGAGATCTAGAAATGCTTTTCAGAGGCAAGCTTTTCCAGAAAGATGTAGATTTCACATAATCTCTTATCCTGTTGAGCTCATATATATCCTGTTTTGTAAACAACGAATTTCAAGATCAGCTGGCATCTCAGAGGCCAACTGATCAGCATCAGTCTGCTTCTTGATACATTTTAAAAACAAACCATGCTACTAATATGGTTGCAGATTGGAGAATGGTTTAGCATATTGAAATTTTAAGTCTTAAGGGCAAGAGTAAATATTGTATGTGAATTTAATACCTGTGTGTTAATGCTTAGCATGGATGAAAAAGCACCACTCCTCAAAAATTGCAAAAAGAAAGAAAAAAGAAAATAAGACAAGCTCAATTAAAAAAAAAAAAATCGTGTAAAAGTAATACTTTGTTTCATAGACATCTCAAATAGTTCTAGTCCACTAAATAAGTTGTCAACCAAAGCTAAAAGTAGAAAAAAAGCTTTAGAGCCTTTAGATTAGTTATAAACAAATTGTCTTTGTTCTTGAATTGCTCAAGTAGCATTGCTCATCTGAACATAATCACACTGGGTTGGCAGCAATCAAAAAGGTTATTAACAATCGACGAACTCGGATCAAAATTGATAGAATCAGTGTTTTCAATTGCCATTTGTGGCCAGTGTGGCGACAAATGGTAATCAAAAACACTGTTTCTTTTGATTTTTGATCTTCGTTCCTCGATAGTATTGGCGTTTTCGATTGCCGCCTACCCGGTGTGATAATAAGTCTTTTTAAAATCAAACAATTTTGATTTTCAGCTGTCGGGTTCTAATACAGAAAAACTGATACAGTTGTACTGCTCCCAAGTTGATATCTACAAACCCAGTATGCAGGAGATTATGAGTAAAGTTGTCATCATGGTAAGCAATATCTTTGTCTCTAATTTAGGAAGACACATTTTTCAGATTAAAAATGGTGATATACGAGGGGCGCTCAATATGTAATGAAAACAGCCCAGTATATCCCAAAATTTTATATTTACACACTTCATAATAACTTTCATTAAAAGGTCTGTGTTTTGGCTAAATGAATGTAAAATTGCAGTTGTCCAGCTACTTGTCAAATTTACACAAGCCACTTTCAAGATAGGGTGCTGGAGTACACTGCGATATGAAATAAAACAATGCTTTCATAAGCAGATAACTACATGAAAGAGGGATGTTTTCAGTCTGCTTTTTTGTGTGGTAAATATCCATATATTAGTGATTTATACCTGCAAAAAATGTTTGGTATTGCTTTATATCCTATGAAATACTGAGGCTGTCATTTGGGTTAAAATCCTCCATGAAGCTACATTTTCTGGTATTCAATTGACAGTGTCGTTTTTGCTTGAACCAATACATAGCGAAAATTTATACGAAAATCATTTGTAACATTTTTCCTGGTCGCTTTGATGTTCATTTGCAAGTAATACAGCCGATTTTGAAATTTCCATATTAAATCTCACCCATAAAGTACCCCAAATACGCCATTTGAAATAAGAAAATCACTTGAAAGAATGCCATGTCTGGCTTATACTGAAATGAATCAGACAAAGAGACGCGTTTCATCGATTTTTGCATTCGGATGCATTTTTTGGACATTGTTACACGTATTTACATGAACATACTCTAGCTTGCTTATTTTAGACAATAAAATTATAGGAAACAAAAATGATATACCACTCAGATGAAATACCCCAAGATATTGGTTACAGTTTAACTGGTCTGCTGCCTATGCACAGTGTGTATTTAAACTTTGATACCATCGAAATTGTCTTTTCCTGGTACAAAGCCACATTTCAGATTTTCAAGAACCACACGTATTTTAGTGTTACGTCCATTGCTTTAAAGGACGTCAACGTAAGAGGGGGTAACGTTATAAAACGGTTTGCACGAGAAATCGGTACCAGTCAAAAGTTTGTATTGTTATGGCAGAAAAGGGGAAATGAGTCAGAAAACTATGGATATGTGATTCGTGCATGTTAAATGTTTGTTTTAGAAAATACAGCATGCCTTTCTTCCTTTGTCAAAATGAGTCTTTACAATTCGAAGGAAAATATATGCAGTGTATATTAGTGTGCTTTTTAATAAGTCAGTAACTTGTTAAATTTGGAAAGATAAAATAATGTTTCTTGCACTATCATAAAGACAATGCTTTGATCTTTCATTTGGCATATGGCATAAAATCCTAACGCGTTTGGGAATGGAGTTATGTATGGGTTTTCATTACATATTGAACCCCCCTGGTATATCTTCGTTCTCAAAAAAATACAGTTTGTGGTGCTCATATATTATTTGTTATATCACTCCAAGATGCAGAGTCACATATGATAATTTGCTTTAATAAAAACAGTTTTCAATCTGATGGTCCTATACTTTCATAGAGATCATGGATCATTCATCTCCCTTCCTCTGATTCAATAAGGATTGTTGTCAGTTACAAGTGAAAGTTTGTGCACAAAGTATTGGTTAATTGCTTTGTCAAGCTTTCCCAGGAAAAAAGTGTGGTTAGGTGGACTGACCGTCCCGACATTACCATATCTGTTTACTGAGACATAAAGCAACAAACCAAACCAAAAAACTGCATTTTTCCAGGTAAAGAGCAATGATAAATTCTATACGACACAATCCTTATTTTTTTGACACAAAGCAGTTTAAAATACAAAATCGATTTATTCTTAGCATAAATTTCATTAGTAGCTCCCATTTTAAGTTTTGACCAACAATTAAAAAAAGTAAAATGAATTAAGAAACAGGCTGGACAATATCTAGAATTTCAGGTAGTCATCATCTTCCTAATAATTCAAGACACCTATTTTCAGAAGGTACTACACTACATTTTACCACCAAAAATGGTAGAAAGGGGATAAAGTGCTGCTGGAAAGATATAAGATGATATTTACATTTTTGAAGCAATCCTTTAATGAAACTTTAGATTTTTGCAACCATTCATTGCCTCATGAACTACACAAATTTGATTGACAGCTGCCAAGCTCACTTGCCCATGCAATACGCTTCGAACATCGAACTCATTCGCCAGAAGTGATGACAGCGAGCCACACCTGAGTCGCACATGCAAAACAAGCCTCTTGTTTGCTCCATTGGCTGTCCGTGTACAAGCCGGCTGTTCCGATTTTTCCTTTTACACTCCAACTAAACCGTTAAATTACAATTATATTTTAAATACAAAACTGTTTTAAATCTTAAATTAAAAATAATTTTTATATTTTAGATATTGATAATAAAATGTAAACATGAGCAATAAATTTAATTTTTGGAATGTTCATGGAATCATGAATATTTCCGGTCTCTTGCAAAGTAAATGAAGGCCTCTTCGGGCTTCACTTACTTTGCAAGAGACCCGAAGTATTCATGATTCCATGAAAATTAAAAAAAAATTGAATTCATTTCTTAAATGTACACACTATGAAGAGTTAGAAAAAATCTACTTAATGAAAAAAGTCATGAAAATTAAATTAAGATGGATGATATTTATTTTCAGGCTATTGAAAAAGGCTACAAGTTTGATTTTGGTGGTTTCCATGAGGCTGATAGAAAGAGATTTGGGCAGCTTTTGTCAGACATGTTTGTCAAATATTGGGATAAGACTATGATGGGTTCAAGTGAAGCACCAGATGAGACCATTTTGAAGCTTGTCCTGTCTTGGCCCCCATTTTCATCATTTCTACAAGTACTCAGTAAGTTGTTTATCCATTTATTCATGACTATAGAATTATGTTTGTACTATTTTCTGATCTCTGCTTGATTATTGATTCTGCATGACTTTATCTACACTTAACCATTGTTCTGTACTTGACTGTTGATCTGTGCATGACCATTGGTCTAACCTTGACAAAATGACATTTTTTCCCCCTAATTTGAATATTTTTTGCTTGTTTGGTAGGACCTGTCATTCGTGCATATATCTATCAGTCTATGCCTGATTGCTCGTCTGTGCATAACTATTAGTCTATACCTGACAATTCATATATATATATATATATATATATATATATATATATATATATATATATATATATATATATATATATATATATATATATATATATATATATATATATATATATATATATATATATATATATATATATATATATATATATATATATATATATATATATATATATATATATATATATATATATATATATATATATATATATATATATATACTTTATATGTACATTAACCTGGACTGTTCCTCTATGTATTATTGGCACTATTGATCTGTATGTGAATTTTGATGTTAGCATAATTAAGAGTATCTTGACTGTTTATTATATACGGTAAATGTTCTAAAATTACGAACACTAAAAAATAATTATTTTTTCCGCTGTTCGTAATTTTAGAAATTACGTTTCAGAAAAAGTGCTGGTGTTCGTAATTTTAGAATGTGGTCTTTAGCATGAGCAAAAACGGTATATGTGCATGTAAAAATGTGGTAGAAACGTGTTGAAAACACCGTCGGACGATATGATTCTGCGCTATCTACTCATTTTTCTTTTCAACCGCCGCTAAATTCTTGCGGACTGAGTCAGTAAACTGTCCAGCGCGTGCGGTAATTACCAAGTCGAGAGCCAGGCACGTGCATGTTATGTCACTCAATTTACTTACAAGTTACAAGTCGTAAAAGTCCACTAATTTAACCTCGGACTACCGATGAATCGCTACACTTTCGTTCTTCCTTCAGAAAACCAAAACGCTTTCGCTTGCTCTCCATCTGCGCAAATGCCGTTTATAATGTAATACAGTCACTCAAGGACATCTCGTCGATCGGAATTTTTTGCAAAGATATACACGAAACTTTGAAATACGTAGACGAGTTCTCAGAGTTCAAAAAATGACGAAATTCAAAAAGAACATACACATCTATCTCTCTCTCTCTCTCTCTCTCTCTCTACTTGTCGATCTGTCGATGCACTTTGATTTTCCTGAAAGGATGTGCATGTACCATTCTCTCTCTCTTTCTCTATTTACATTTGCAAAAACGGTTTGGATCCAAATCAGACCCGAATGGAATTCGGAAAAGAATGTTTCGTCAATTTAAAAATTTGTACATGCGATAGAAAGTATGCAAAGTGTCGCACAAAAGCCGATGCGCACGATAAAATGGGTTTTCAGTATATCTCAATAAGTGTATACATTGTCCGGTCGCATGCGCGGATCCAGAGGGGGGGGGGCAGGGGGTCCGGACCCCCCCCCCCCCCCTGAAAAATCATAAAATATAGAATTTCTTAGCAATACTGGACCGGATCCACTGGAATTCTCAAAACTACCAAGCCAGCATTCAACGTTGGGCCATCATCGGCATGCCAGCGAAACGCCATTTAAAGGCGTTTCGCTGGCGTGATGGCCCGCTTTTAGTGATATTTGGATCCTCTCTCCCTTAAAAAAGAAGAACAGTTCGGATCCAGATCAGATCCGAATGGAATTCATGAAAGAATGTTTCGTCAATTTAAACATTTGGTCATTCGATAGAAAGCATGCAAAGTATCAATACTGCCGAATATCCGACTTTGCCGTGCAAAAGCCGATGCGCACGGGAAGCATCTCCAAGTATCATTTTCAGCATCGATACATGATATTTTTCGAGATTACAAGAGTTTCGTATGCAAGCGCTAGTCTCTCTCTCTCTCTCTCTCTCTCTCTCTCTCTCTCTCTCTCTCAAAGTTTGCAAATAGTTTGGATCCAGAAGATCTCCGACGTCTTGCCAAATCAAATCAGGGGCAAACAGGATACCAAGTTAATCATGTAAGCGAACGTCTGACTTTGCGTCCGATGCCTCAGATGGATATAATTGAACCGTGACATGAGATTTCCAACAATCAGCAAAGCCTCAGATCGGCCTGCGCATATGCACAGTCTGATCAGAGCCTTTGCTAGACGCTTGAATATTCTATGAGTGTTAAGCTACTGACTGAACATCGTTTGGAGTTTGTAAGCTTAAAGGGAGGCTGCACAGGCTCGTCTGAGTCTACACTCGTCAAAATGCCACATTGTGTCGCGGCTCAATTTATGATATATTGGCTTCGAGCCGATGCGTACGTATGATACGCTGGATAAATTCATATCTCAAAGAAAAGGATAAATTCAGACAAGTACCACAAAATTAGTTGTTCATGCATGCAGTGCGCCGTTTCATGCTCGAGTTCATTGAAATTGTTTTTTTTTTTCATGCAAACCCATGAAAAGGAGACACAGCTAGGCAATTATGTTTTGTGTGCTAAGTCCGCTTTCGTGCGCCAGAGCCAGTGTGCTACCCGAGTCTTAAAACAACAACAACACGTGGTCTGATAGTCGGCTTCTTTGATCTCAAACACATGTCCGTGAACCATTACCCTGTCCCTTTGTCTGCGGCTGAAATAGTACAATTAGTAGTGCCGGACCTAGCCTCCCCCCCCCCCCCCCCCCCCCCAAGAGGCTGTGACAAAACTAATTTTTAGCAGACAGTTTGGGCCCAGATCTGGCCCGACAAAATGTTTAATGTTTAGTTCTAGAAACAAAGGTGCTGATAAGACTGTGCGGTGCGCAGGCTGATCTTCGCATGTAACAAAGTCGGGGTACATACATCTCAGACGTGTGGTAAATAAAGCGATTTCCGAGATGTCCGGCTTTACTGATTTTAATTTCACAGCCTTCTATGTGTATGTGGGCAGCTAAGGCGCTGGCGATTTTCCGCGGATGCGCAGGCTCGTCTGAGCCTTCGCTGCTCGCATAGCTGACTTATTTCATGAAATTAAATATGTAAATATTAAATTCATCAAGATGCAGAATCGTGCTACAATCAATTTATTTCTTGGTACATGTATGTGCATCTGTGCGTACATTATACCGGTAATGCACTCGTAGTGCAGTTTCATGAGGACTCATGTGCAGTTTCATGAGGGCAAACAGACACGCCGTTGTTAAAAGGTTCCATTTTGAGGAATTTGATTGATAGGAATAGCCATTATTACATGTACTTAGAAAACCGCTGACAAGTATTTTAAAGTCAACGTACGTAGATGTCTAGAATTTTTATTTGACTAGAGTTTTCATTCACTTTAACTTTGTTAGTGAGCGAGACCCTGACGAGATTGTGCAAACACACATGCTCTCCTGAGCCTTCGCTGATCACATCTGTCATAAGTACCAAGCTATGGGGCTCCGAGCAAGTTGATTTCATGCTCGGGTCCGAGCTGTGTTCAAGAAAAGAGCACAGGCATAGAATTAGAATGATAGAAGTGCCCTCCGTGCCGCACGCGGCTTGGACATATTGCCGAACTGGGAAATCCTTAAAAATGCTTAAAAGGGAGGGGAGGGTAGGGGGTGTCAGTCGGATAACCTGAGAACCACACATATTTAAGCCTTAAGTTAACGGACTCTCTCTCTTCGGGGCTGGTATTTTAGAAAAAAAAACGAGTACGTGTCTCAGCACACTATGCGTGTGTCAACGTGCACAATTCACGTACAATTAGCTGACTCGTGGCCTTTGGTCAGTAATAAATAATGACCTCAGCCATTTGGGTGGATACATAAACTCAATAGGGTTAGTCAAAGCAGTTTCGGAATCGTTGCAGGAACTTGTCCGTGCATCAAGTTCGTCAATGCTGGTGACCTTGAATAATGTATAACGAATAACGTCGCGCGCTGGCATGCGAAATAGAACTTCACGTGCCAGATTACCCATCTAAGTAGAATGGAACATTCCAAATGTCGCTACCGCTCACGTGCTGTACCTAGAAGTATACCGAACACAGATGGGACAAACAGATAAACTGACATCGATTTTCCGCCGAAAATAACGTGTGTTCGTAATTTTAGAAATTCACTTTTCTGAAAAAGGGCAGTGTTCGATTTTTTAGGATGCTTTAAAAATTATTTTCGGCGATAATTTTAGGTGTTCGTAATTTTAGAGTGTTCGAAATTTTAGAACATTTACCGTACCTATAAATGATACATCTTTTGGACTGTGTTTTTTTTTGGCTATCTGATACAGAAAGCCAGATCAACGACTGAGGTTTTCTGATTCCGTATCACTTTCCTTGAAAACGAGGCCGACGTTAGTTACCTGTTTTTGCCGCAACGTTACGTAAAAGTAAATTTCAAGCATGGAACCAGAGATGGAAAACATGATGACGTGACGTCGAGAAACATAATTTAATGTCAAAATTTATGTTCCCACAGTTTTTCGGGATTAATGACCAAAACAAGTTATAAACTCAGAATAATGTCAGAAAAATGTATATAATAAACATATTATTATAATAGTAACTTGATCTGGCGTACAGTATCATGTCTCGTGGATGAGGCCATACCATTGGATCAACTCCCACGCTTCGCTTCTCTGGTGATCTGATGGTTTGACCTCATCCACTGGACGTGATACAGTACGCCAGATCAAGTTACTATTATAATAATGTGTATTTATCAATGCTCAACTATTGATCTTTGCATGAATATTAATTTGTGCATAACTATTGTCTATACTTGACTGTTCATTTTTGGGTGCATTTTAATTAGACTTTGACTATTGATTTCAATATTCAAACATGTATCTACTTGATCATGGAGTCAATGGAACCTCAAACTGCCCTGTGTTGAATAGGTATTATTTCGACACTTTTCATTCTGCAGGTGTAGGTGAACACTAAAGAAGTTAACCCATAAAGCGCCACCTATAATTTGCAGTAGACAACAATTTCAAATTTTGCTGCTTTTTCAAATTTAACAATGAAGGCATGATATTTCATGAGAATTGTCTGCTGGCAGACGATTCTCATGAAATACCATGCCTTATTTTTTTTTGAAAAATAGAAAGTTGTTGCAAACTTTGTCTTCTGCTGCAGTCGTGATTGGCGCTTTAAGGGTTAAATTTTCTAATTTGATTGTATTTCTGTCCTATTGTTCTTATCAAATATTTTATACCGATGAGATGCTTATCTCCATGAGTGAAATTGTAGGATTATTCCTGAATTCAGGATTTTGAGTCTGACTTGCCATGACATGGCAGTCATTCTTCATCAGTTTCTTCCATGTCATCTTGAGCCTCCATGGCCCATGCCTTCATCAGGGTTCCCACAAGCTCTAGAAATCATTGAAAACCTGGAAAATCACTAAAAAAGTTCCAAGTACGGAAAAATCATGGAATTTGAAAAAACCCTGAATAATCAAGGAAAAATCATGGAATTTTGTGAAATAATTAAAACTTGAAACCACTAGTAGCCAGAAAACTAGCTGTCGGACACCTGTGTTTTCTGGCTACTGGTGGTCTCAAGTTTTAATTATTTCAAAATGCATGCATGGTCTACAAGCATACTGTTGTTGTTGCATTCCACATTTATGCTCAGCATGGTGAAGATGATGCTAAAAGGGGAGGTTGGAGGCCATGCATTATATAGTCATGGAAATTACATTGTGGATCATGGAAAATCATTGAAAAATCCTGGAATTGAGGTTTTGAATTTCTGTGGGAACCCTGCTTCATTCAACCTGTATTGTATGTCACATGATGTTCTTAGAAGGCTCCATATGTCCAGTAGCTCTCTTAACCTTACTGTGACAATATGCTTTGGGTTAACATTGCAGATCTGTCTGATCATGGTCCTGTCATGCTTTGCAAACACTGAAGGCTCAGCTTGGTCATTGGCTAAGATTCAATTTCAAAGAGATGGTACTCCATTTGCAAAGTCCTTATCTTTGCTTTATCTCCTTGTTGTATCTTGATTTATATGTTTTAGGAGATGATGCAATGATAAGTTAGGGGTCTTTCATGCAAACCAAATATCTATGTGTTTTGATCCACATCTGAATTAAGGGTGAGGTTGGCGCCGTTAAACTGGTTTAAGCCCTCCAGTAAAATATTTTACTGACCGTTCCAAGGCGGTACTTCTTTTGTGGATCTTTTATGTTTTTGTTCTGTCTTGTGTTTGCTATGTCTTTGTACGCGCCTGTTTATATGTGCTTCGTGGTCACCTGCTGGGAAAGGGCTGACCTCTTGGCTCTCGTTTGTCGTGTCTAGCTGTAAGTTTATCACTTTCCCATTGGTATCCTGGGTCAGGTGTGGTACTTGATTGTATCGATTCTTGATCTTTGCACCCTTACTAACTTTGTACGCATGTGCACAGGTCTTGTAAGAGAGGTTGCAGAATGTGATAATGTGCAGAGGCTCCGTGAACATCTGACAGGTATTTTTCACACAAGTCATAACAGCCATCTCACATTCACTGCCAGCAGAAAGCATGTCTATCAGATTGCAGAAAATATACACTTATAAGATGAAACTCTGAAATGGACTCAAGATAGTCAAGGGAAGCTGAGGTCGTCCCAAAGTGTATTTATTTCCAGTTGTTTGTTTTTCATGTGTGAAGATTTTTAAAAAAATCTAAATACAATACATTACATTTAGCTAATATTTCTGATTATTTCACTGGATTGGATATCCAGCCATGTATTTCTTGCATCTTTTCAGACAAATACCAAGAAGACATTAAGAAGAATTATTTATTGTCAGAAGCTTGCATAGAGAAACTTGTTATGGCCGTATCTGTAGTTGAGGGCAGGTGTACTGCTCTACACAGTGGTGGAATAACTGTGTCAAAACTTTACGAGCTTCAGAACTGTGAAGATAAACTGGTGCCAATAGTCACATTGATGAAAAATGGTGGGTTTACAGGAGAAGTGGTGTCAAAACTGATCAAGATTAGGTGTAAGGAGGTGGAAATGGTGAAACAGAAGGCATCTTTGTTGACAAAACTCACATCCATTTGTCATCATTTAAGGCAAGGTAATACTTGTTTAACTCTGCATGCTGGATATTTTATTTTTTGTTGTTGTCCACTGACTTCCAAATTAACGTTTCATGAAATTCTTTCAGGAACACCATCACTGTGTCAAAGGGCTTGAATCCAGATCAGGTCTCTCAGGTCAGACTTGATCTGGGTTCAAACTGTTTGTAACGGTTATCAACAGACAACACTAGTTGGCAATGTGTTCAGATCGGGAATACATAGCAGGCATATACACAGATTCAACATTGAATAAACTATTTCAGCATCAAGATGCTGAGTCAAAGCTCATTTAACCCTTTATTCCATAATGACACCATTGAAATATCATGTTTTTGAAAATAATATGGAACTTGGAGCATTTGCTCTTTTGGTTTCAATGTTGTCTAAAAATAGAAACTGATGTCATGATCTAAAAATAGCCTATGGAGTAAAGGGTTAAGAAATATATTAATTTTTCAGAATGAATGAACACCATGAGCCATTGGTTATGTTTAAGGTACTTACGGGTATGGCCAGAAGTTATTTAAGAAATTAATTCAATTTTTGGAATGTTCATGGAATCATGAATACTTCGGGTCTCTTGCAAAGTAAGTAAAGGCTGAAGGACTTCACGTTAGGGCTTCATGTTAACTCTGCAAGAGACCCGAAGTATTCATGATTCCATGAAGAGACCAAAAAATGGATTTTATTGTGTATATTCACATTTTATTTTAAATATCTTAAACATAAAAAAAAATATTTATAATTTTAGAAACAAAACATTTTGTATTTAATATGTGATACGCGTGAACAGGGACAGCCAATGGAGCAAACAAGAGGCTTGTTTTGCATGTGCCACTCAGGTGTGGCTTGCTGTCAATCACAACACCAGTGTCACTTCTAGCGAATGAGTTTGATGTTCGAAGCTGTTGCACTGGCAAGTGAGCATGACAGCTGTCAATCAAAGTTGTGCCATTCATGAGGCTATGAACGGTTGCTAAAATCTAAAGAATCATCAAAGGCTTGCTTCTAAAATGTAAAAATCATCTTTTGAGGAAAGGAGGTATATGTTCTAAAATTTGGACACTTTTCACAATCTATCTCAATTAAAATGAGCCACGACCTGTGGCATTTTGACAAGTGTAGACTCAGACGAGCCTAGGCAGCTTCCTATTAAGCTTAGAAACTCCAAATGCTGTTCGGTCAGTAGCTTAAAAGTCGAAGAATATTTAACCAACTAGCAAAGACTCTGATCTGACTGCGCATACATGCAGGCTGGTCTGAGCCTTTGCTGGTAGCACATACAACATTGTTGGAAATCTCATGTCATAGCTCAAATATAAGTTATCAGGGCTTGAATCCACAAATGGCTTGTCAGAAAAGAAAGCAGAAAACTGATTAGATTTGGGTCTGCACTGTTTGTCTAGACGTTTTTTGTAGCCATCTAGTGTTCAAAATCTTTTGATTTTTACCATGCTTTTTATAGATAAAAAAACAAAGCAGATATAAAACATAGATTTTTCATCAAATCATTAATTATTTAAGAAATATATTCACACCTGCAGTAATTTGTTGCTTAATATATCACTGACCAACAACAGTGATATAATAAGCAACAAATCACTACCAGGGATGATTTATATTTTTATTCTAACACTCAAAAAGATTAAAAATAGGAATTAATTTTTCAGAGTCAATAACGATTCTGCCTTCTTGAACAGAGCATTATAATTTCCTGTATCTCTTGTTTGGACTGAAACATGTATTTGATGTACGTTTTGAATGCACACTATTAGTTGTAAAATTGAGGTTACGCCATCTTTTGCCAACTTTACAAGACTGTACATTCAACAGCAAATCAACAATTAATATTGGCCTTCTTAGCTTGCTGGTGCTCTTGTACGATAGATGCATAAAAACAACATTAACGAACTATATTTATATTCATTTTATTCAAGTAAACACATCAAAGCAAGATGCAGTTCTGGCCAAGGTTGATACTATTGGACGCTACCGCGTGAAGGACTTCTGCAAACCACTTGATGTTGCTACAGTTGAGAACGTAGAAAACTGTCATCCAGATCTCTCTGTGTTTGAAATATCCTCTGAAGTTGACCAGATACTGGAGCCGCTCAGTTTAGCTTATAGAAGCAGTGCATTCAGCAAATTATGGGACCATCAGTGTGGTGAACAGCAGGAAATTTGCACCTCTCTTGATGATGTCGTGGAAAATGTTTGGAAGCCCGTGCAAGATAGGTAAATGATTGGTTGACTCGATTAGCTCTGAGCTGGGGCATGAGATTTCCAAGAATTTGACATTTTGATAAATGTAGACTCAGACGAGCTTCTTTTAAGCTTAGAAACTACAAATGGTGTTCAGTCAGTAACTTAACAATCATAGAATACTCATGCGCAGGCTGATCTGAGGCTTTGCTGGTTTCACATACCACATTGTTGGAAAGCTCATGCACTGGCTCAACTCTTTCTTTGCTAACAGCCACCTTTTAGCAACCAGTTTGGACCCAGATAAGGACCGACAGAATGTTGATACTGATCTAGATCTAGATCCAAACAGTTTGACACTCTGATAGTGTTATTGAAAGAATTTTCTTAAAAAGTTTATTTTGAAAATACACTGGAGTGTCCTTACAGTGTGAGTGTGGACCAATATAGCTTGCAGAAACATCTTCTTATCAGAAATTACTGGCATGATTTGAAAAGATTTGGCACAAACTGTTCTTGAGTCACCCTCTACCAATGTTTCTTAACATTACTTAAGCTTTTACTTGTAAAGTCTTATTGAAACTGCTGATCCATAAAAAGATTTATGGCTGTATTTTTGCCAGTATAATGCTGCTTTCCCCTGACCTAATACAACCGGGCAACCACCAAGTTAGCATTTCATACAAATCAAACATCTAAAGATTAGCTGTCAATAATATAAAATTGGCTATCTATTATTGTCATCCAGGTGCATGCCAAACTACACAAAAAACTTGTTCATTTCTACATGCTCATTACACTGAAACATAAAAAGTAGTTGAAAAGTTTGTGAAAAACCTGTTTTATGGTGAAAACACTCAATTATTGAATGGACATATGTTGTATGTGAGGCAATTCCAATGTGTACTAAGAACATATGTTACTGAAATTAAGGAAACCTATTTCGAAATATACACTAAAAAGTATCATGTCCATTGGCTTTCCTCTTTTAAACATCTCAAATTGCCAATCAGTATTAAAATACCTGTCACTATATGGCAAATTGTTTATATTTACATGATAGCTATATCACCAAATTTGATTTCATGAACTATGCTTTTGCTAACCTGCTAGTTGCATGGTAGTAAGAAATAACTTTAGACTGACAGATAAAAAAATTCAAAATATTGTGCTCAAATTTTATCCTTCTCTGGACTTTTTTGTTTTTACAGATGGACCAAGATTTCCCGCAATATTGCCAGTGGTGAAATCCTCTTCAGCGATTTGGAACATCATGTTGGAACAACCTACCGGGAAGATTATGAAGCAATGAAGAATGAACTACTGGCCATGGGAATCAACGAAAAGATTGTTGACAGACGTCTTAAACAGTTGCAGCAGTATAGGCAGCTTGAGACAAGTGTTAGGGGTGCCAAAGTTATCCTGAAGTTTGCCAGATTGTACAATCTGAGTGGAAATTTTAAGCAGATAGAGGACATTGCAACGGTAAAGAATTTTATTATATGTTGGGCCATTAGGGCCCAGACCTGTAATTGTTTTTCCATAGACCTCCATTATAGCTTTTAAGTAGGCTGTGGTCATCACAACTCTTCAATCACAATGAGGCTGCCATAGAGTTACAGATTGGACCTAGTTCAATCAATGTACAAGAATGAGATACCCCAGTGACTGCCATGTTTTACCACTTTTTGGCCCCTGAAGGTGGGCACCGTACATGAGAGGAAAATTCTACTGAAAAAAAATACCAGAATGCAAGGTCCTTTTTTCTAAGCCACACTAGTAAACTTAAGGTCACTGCCCATAGCAATAACTGTAACTCTAAATCATCTAGGGAGGTAATACTTGGCAGCGTTCGATTATGGCAAAGTGTGATTTTACGCAACTATGATGTTTTCTACAGACAGTAATGCCCGTTACACTGCACGTTGGCAATCTGAAAGTGATTAATATCACGTTAAAAATGCATACAAAATTTTAAGTATGATGAACAACAAAAGTTGGCATCCTTTATGGATACTAAACGATGGACGCTCAGCTCTGTGTGAAGAAAAAAATCAGTCAGTGTAATGGAACATGCATTTTACCAGGGGAATGTCAGCCGACTGTTCGCGGTTTTTTTGACAGTCCACAACAACAATAATGATATAACTACATGTATATAGATCTGTGTGTGATTTTCTGGTTTTATTTTACCTGCATTAAAATTTCACCTGACGTGCCCTAATGACGTCAATTGCTCTTATGACTTCATTATGCGTAAATGACAAGTATTGAACTTGACGTTGAGAGTCCCTCGCTTTAATTTGCGTCCTAAATAATTTGCCTTATGTCAAAGTGTTCCAATATTTAGCTACAAGGGCTATCTTGGGTTGACCCAAGTATAGTCGTGAGTCTAAATTATAGTAGGCCTACTCTAAATTTACAAAGGTACGTGAGGAATTCTGCCATCAGGGTCTGTGAACAACAAAGGCGTAGACCAGCTTGCGCATCCGTGCAGTCTGATCAGCACCTTTGCTATTCACTTATTGAATAGTATCATATTAAAACTTGCTCCAAGCGAGATTTCACTATTCTATCTATAGTCTCTGTGGCTGAGAAGGCTAGTTTTGGTATGATATTACCGGAAACCCTGAAGACAGGTTTTGTCGAATCGATTCTCATTTATATTCATGTAAATGTGGACCCAATCCACAATATGTTCTTAAAAGGGTATCCTGGCAAACCTGGTTCGTGTGATGTGCACATAGAAAATGTCAAGCCCCTCTAGCCTACTCATGGCCAATTCCGCCCATGACCAACGCCGACAGGATGCGTACCAAAAATAATATCCCCTCCCCGCCACTGAATACCCCCTTCGGTAGCGGGAAGGGTGTGGGCATAAAAAGAACCTTTACATATAAATGCTGGTCCGACTAAGCATAGGTAAGTTGTAGGTGCTCAGTGAGACGGTTCTTTTGAGAACCCGAAACAAATATAAAAATAATGAGCAATAAAATATTTACAAGTTTACGCTAAAATTTTTGCTAATCTCCAAGTCTACTCTACATTTGACATGTTTCAACCGAAAGATGCCCGTCAAGGGATATATCTAATAGAAAAGAAAAACTCCTCTGGTCAAGTGTTAAGGTCTGGCCTTGCTTCGCGATCGGGCATTAGTATGGCGCCCGAGGCCGCAACAAAGATTAAAAAATATTTTAAATTCTTGTATGAGTACATGTAGTTTATGCATCGATAAATTGAAGGGATGCATATTAAAACAGCACAATTTTTACCTAAATTAGACATGCAGAGTTACCCCGTGAGCTTGAAAAACATTAAATGTCCCCCAAACATTACATCTCTATCGTAATGATGTATCTAGGCAAATTTGGTCATAATATATCGACTAGGTGTTCAGACAAAATGCAGATAAGTTTCTATTTACCATGGGTGGGGTATTTTGGTATTGTTTTGGGTATGGAAAAGTCTGTTTATATATGCATATAAATGTTCCAAGTATTTGGAGTACATATAGTTTCATTTGGAAGTTCACAGTGAGGTATTTCAATCAATAGTGTTTGGTTCGTAATGTTTTAACATGCTTAGAAATAAGAAAAGCCTGCTTAGTGCATTATTTTGCAGTTTAGGGGGTAGGGGTAATTATTTGGTAATATATCACTAATTAGACAGTGAAATTTTTTTAAATTCTGTCATAACGTATCTTATGTAATGATCACTTTCTGAAAAAAAAATAGAAAAAATTGATTTTTTTAAAGTGTGTTTAAATATTGAATTATCAGTCAATAATTGCAGAAAATGAATGCATACATATCGGTGAATGCTGGTTTGAAAGCGTGATATGAAGAAAAATACTTGTATAGCTGCAAAAGAATGGTTTGAGAAGAAAGTCTTAATTAATAATGGCTTCGCATGCTTGTTTGAAATAACGATTTTCAAATACAAAATTGAGTTTCAAATACAAAATTGAGTTACAGAATATTTTATTTGTCTTAATGAGTTTCCAAAAAGCTGCGTAAAAAAGCCAATATAGGCCATTTAATGAAGAGCTGTAACTTTTGAACTGGACGGTGAATTTTCTTTATTTTGCGATATTTTTCTTATAATATGATCTACTACAGAATATCAAAAAATGAAAAAAATCTATTTTTTGGAAAAAAAAATCGCCCAGGTGTGGGCAGTGACCTTAATCAGCAAAAGCAATGAGATGTTGTTTCAAAAAGTACAGCAAAGATATACCCCTCTAATAAATACAATATATTTCCGTAGTTTTATTATTGACCAGTCATGAAATACCTTACAGCTTAAAAATATTGTGCTGAGCTTCCACCCACCTTTTGAGCCAATCACTGCCCTTTTTACAATTACTGGTCTGTGATAATTAGGCAAACTCTTGAGTCTTGAGATACTACTGTATTCCACATAATGAGTGCACTGTGCATAACTTTATAATCTTTTTGCACGGTAATTTTTCACGATTATTATGTCGTCTGCTGTCTTTCTTCAAAATTAACTTTTTCAAAAAGTTCTTTCAGGAACACTATAAGAGTGTCAAATAGTTTGGATCAAGATCAGATCAACATTCTGTCGATCCTGATCTTGGTTCAAACTGTTTGCAAAGGTTATCAGCAGACGACAAAAGTCGCTGCTAGCAAGGAAAGAGTTAACTAAATTCTATTCTTCTTTCACACAGTGTGTATATCTTTTTCAAAATACTATACCTTCTTTGAAACAGTGTAGATCCTGATCAGCAGATTCTGATGATAGTCTTCGAGATATTTTAAATAATATTTGGTAGGTTAATATATCAGGTCATGATGGTGTTTCAGGTGTAAGCATGCTTGCCCTCTCTGTTTGGGTAATCTGGTGGGTAGGTGCTACAATGTCTATTCCCAAAATGTCTATTCCCATTATGTCTACTGTGCCAAAATGTCTACTTCACTGTTTTTTTTTATTTATATCCTTTTATATATATTTGAGGGTTTTGCATTTTTGTAATTTTTAATCTGAAAATACGGGCTAAAAGTAGAATGAATGAAAAAGAAACTGGTGTTTCAATCATTAAAATCCATCGAGAAATAAAAAAGCTACACCAGTTTAAACTTTTCCTATGGCATATTTTTTCTGTCAAAAATCGATCAGCTGATATACTGGGAATACACATTCTTGCGACTAGGAGGTTTTGCCCTATAGTTTACATATACTTTCCTCATGATAGTACTGCTATAAGTACTGTTTGCGCCAAAATGTACGAAAGTCTAGTTAACTAAATTTGAATTTCTTTTGTTGGGGAAGCCCTTGAGAAATGTCTGGTACCAGTGCATTTCAAACGCCTAGTACCAGTACATTTCAGTGCTCTATTAAATTTTCGGAGATAAACCATCTCAAAGTTGGCCAATCTTTAGGTGAGGTTCTGACCTTTTGAATTGGCGAAAATATCCAAATTTTTTGCATGATCTCATTTCTATATTTATCCTCTGTGATCAAGAATATTTGCAATTGTTTCATTGGATAATTTATAATGAATATTTATATTAGGGTACCCTTACAAGGTCAGCAGAAAATCAATGTTGGAAAGTTTCAAAATTTTTGCAGATGCATAATAGTGGAATTTATTGCTGTCCTCTTGAGTGTTGCAATTATAATTGATAAAGTTTGCAACCTGTATGGTAGCATCGGCTAAGTGATGCAGCACGAGATAGCCCTTTCTGTCAAAATTACCTGTGTGTATCACAGCACTAAAATGGCATGACCAGTTAATTGCAATCTCCACGAGCGGAGATGCCGCTGAACTAATCCTGCCATTTTAGTGGTGGGTGTGTCATTTGATAGATCATTACTTTCGTTTTTGAAACAGCTATTGAAATTTTGCTTTCAAATGGTTACTGTATGACAACAACCTCTCATAGTGCTGAAAGACAGCAAGCTTTTTTGAAAAGCTTATACTTGTGTTTCTTACATATTTGACTTTATTAAATTCTACAAACACTTTAATTGAAAACTTGAATGTATTATTAACTTCAAAATAAAACGAATTTTGAAAAATTGAGGCATATTTAGTGGAGAAATATGAATTCAAAAATGATTGATTTTACACTGACATGATAGCCTGATCCATTGATATCGTGATTTTAGTCAAGGGGCTTTCTACTGGATATTTTTAAGGGGCTGTGATATACTTTTTAATTTTAAGATACTGTCTTGTTTCAGTTATTAATAAGGGGCAATCTTATTGTTTGTATCTTAAAGGGGCTATCTTGTTCTAGTAACTATTAAAGCTATCTATTTGTTCTCTCTGTTTTAAAGGAAGATTTTTTCTACTTAGTAATAACCATTTTTCTGCCATTAATGACAATTTCAATTTGTCTTATGATTTCTCATCTTTTGTACTTTGGTCGACTATATAGCAAATAATATGGACTCGGATCAGATTGCTCCCTTAGGAGCATTGTGATCAGTGTTAATAGTGTTTGCTTCCATGGTTAAAATATTCTGGTGTGCATTTGAATATAAATTGATTTTAACTCTTTATCCACTATTGCCGTCTGCTGATAACTGTTGCAAACAGTTTGGACCCAGATTAGGCCCGACAAAATGTCGGACCTGATCTGGATCCAAACCGTTAGACACTCTGATGGTATTCCTGAAAGAATTTTTCAAAAAAGTTGATTTGAAAAAAATCAGCAGACGACAAAAAAGCATGCAAAATTTCCCAGGAGGCAAAGAGTTAAAGGAGCTGTTTTGTCCTTTTTTTTCATCATCAGCATGAGAATGTGCCAATGAAGATGAAATCCTTTGATGATTCATTAATGAAGACCTGCCAGATCCTCAAGGATGTCACTTCAGAGTATACACACTGTCTTAGAGCACTTGTAAAGTCTGACCCACTTGTCAAATGGTTGAAAGAATCTATGAAGAAAGGTAAACAGAATCTTACACTCACTTACCTGTCACATCCTCAAGGACGTTACTCCTGAGTATGCAAATTGTTTTAGAGCACTTGTAAAGTCTGATCCACTTGTCAAGTGGTTGAAGGAATCCATGTAAACCACTACAATTTTTTCTGTGTTCCCTAGGAGCTGAAGCTTGGTGTCTTTTCCAATAAAAAAACCTAACATTTTATTTTTTCCTTTGCACAATATCAATGTTCCATGTGTGTTAAGTTTGTTTTTAGCTCACCTGTCACGTAGTGACAAGGTGAGCTTTTGTGATCAGTCTTCGTCAGTCGTCGTCCATCATCCTAACAATTGACTTAAATGACATCTCCTAAACCCCTTGTCCAATTTTGAAATAATTTTGCACAAATGATCCTTGGGTGGCCCTCTACCAAAATTGTTCTAATGGTTCTGGTCCATTGCATATCTAGGTTACAGAGGCTAAAATAGATTTTCAAGATGAAAATTAAAAAAATCTTCTTGTATGACACCAGAAGGCCTAGAGCCTTGATATTTGGTATGTAGCATCTCCTAGTGGGCCTCTACCAAGTTTGTTCAAATTAAACCCCTGGGGCCAAAATGGCCCCACCCCGGGGGTCACATGTTTTACATAGGCTTATATAGGGAAAACTTGAAAAAATCATCTTGTGTTTGTTTTTTGTTGCTTTACGTCCCATGTCAACAGCTATGGTCATTGCGGGACGGTCAGTTCACTTAACCACACTTTTTCCTGGGCAGGCTTGAGCAAGCGGTTAACCAGTAATTTGTGCACATACTTTCGCTTGTAACTGACAACAACCCTTCTTGAATAAATCAGCGGAAGGGAGGAGAATGACCGTAGAAATTATTTCATGATCAATCTCCACGAAAGTATGGTACCGGGCCGGGATCTACATCTTGTGTGAATCTTGTGTAAATCATCTTGTGTGAAACCACTTAAACCTTGATATTTTGTATGTGGCATCACCTAGTGGACCTCTACCAAGTTTGTTCAAGTACAGTCAAACCTGGTGTTGCGGTCACCTGTATTAAGCGTGACCCTCCCTTAAGCGGCCACTTCAGGGTCTCCCCGAACGATTTTGAATGCAAATGCACCTCTATTAAGCGTGCACCTGTCCAACGCGGCCAGCGGTCGGCGAAATTTGCCCCAAAACGCTGAAATTGTATCCGTAACGGCCACTTTCCATGGTTCGCTGCGGCCGTTTGATTAAATTTTATCGATAAACTTTTTTGCACCGGTCAAATGCTTGGAGCAATTAAACTCCCCAGCAGTGGTGTCTCCTAAAAGAAATTCTATAACGGCCGCCACCCTATGTTGAGGCTATGGGACGCAACAGGTGGGGTGTTTGTGTGCTACTCGAGACACAATGGAGCTGAAATTTTAAAAGTTCGAGTGTTTATGCTTATCGAACACTACGACATGCTTCAAGAAACCTCCTCATGTGGATTAGAAAATAGCGCCGTCCGTAACCTAAACCTGAATACGCTAAACGAACACGACTTGTAGTTTTTGTGTATGCGGGTACCAGTGCAAAGCCAATCAACCGATAAATTGTCAACATCAAAGCGTTTACCGCTGCCAAAGTTCATTCATCCATACCGTGGCAGATGTTTAACGGTAAATGTGTGAAAAAATAAATGAGAGTAGCAATATTCTTTGCTGGAGGCATACTTACTACGCAAAGATGAAATGTTTGCTGGGGGAAAGAAAACAAGCAATAGCTTTTGAGAAAAAAAAATTGAGTAACAGAGTCTCATACACCTGAATAAATCTACAAATCAAACAACTTTCTCTTCATGTTCAGTAGCACGATGTTCATTAAACATGCCTTTGCTTATCAAAAATCAAGGTTTAGCTTTAGAAAAAATGGGTATACCAGTGACAAGAAGTCTCTAAGTCCAAAGGCTAACTCTTTTGACAAACATTGATTAAAAAAAAAAATATGGAGTTGCTTTTGTTTTAAAATAACATATTTTGTTTTTTATTTATCTTTTTTTTTATTTCTATGATGCAATAACTGAATCCTACACTGGTGGTGTAGACCTAATTCTTCATAATTTTAACTCATATGGGAATATCCTCAATCATATGGCCATCTTACCTGAACCTCTATTAAGCAGCCACCTGTCTTAAGCAAGCGATTTTGGATCATCCCTTGGCCGCTTGCTTAAGACAGGTTTGACTGTAATGCCCCTGGGGTCAAAAATGGCCCCAGCCCGGGTGATCACATGTTTTACACAGGCTTATATAGGGAAAACATGAAAAAATCTTCTTGCCTAGAACCAAAAGGCCTAGAGCCTTAATATTTGGTATCATGTAGCATCATCCAGTGGACCTCTGCCAAGTTTGTTCAAATTATACCTCTGGGGCCAAATATGGGCCCACCCCTGGGGGTCACATGTTTAACATAGGCTTATAAAGGGAAAACATGAAAAAATCTTCTTGTGTGAAACCACAAGGTCTAGAGTCTTGATATTTAGTACATGTATGTAGCATTACCTAGTGGACCTCTACTAAGTTTGTTCAATTATGCCCCTTTGGCCAAAAATGGCCTCGCCCCAGGGATCACATAGTTTACAAAGGCTAAATAGGAAAACATGAGAAAATCTACTTGTCTGAAACCAGAAGGTCTAGAGCCTTGATATTTGGTATGTAGCATCAGCTAGTGGACCTCTACCAATTTTGTTCAAATTATACCCCTTGGGCCAAAGATGCCCCCCCCCCTGGAGCGATCCAGGGCCCATGGGCCCTCTTGTTCTGATATTAGATGGATTGTATTGCCATGATATCAGCTGGTGAAGAATGCTTACATGTAGATATTGACAGTCTAGGATCTAAAGTTTTCTTTACATAAATTAATGATAAATGAGCCCTGACATGTGATGGCATTTTGACAAGTGTAGACTCAGACTAGCCTGTACAGCCTCCTTTAAAGGGGACAGCAACCCTTATGATAAGTATGTTTTATCAGAAAGACCTCTATGAATCTTGATTTTTGATACAAGTATAATCAAAATCGGTTGAAAAATGAGCAAGGTATGGGCATTTAAAGAAGTCAATATGGCCAACATTTAGCCGCCATTTTGAATATTTAATTAGTTTTCAGAATTTTTTCAACTGCTTAATTTTGAGCTATCACTACTTTCACATCATCTGTGTTTCAGCAGATATGCAGCCTTATGCATAAGGAATATGTTTCATTAAAGAATACTGCAAATAATCCATTGGTTTGTCTTTTATTTTGATTACGCATATTTAATTAGGCTGAGTGACATCACTAAGCCTACAATATGGCCGCTTCCATTACAGTCTTTTTGCAAATATTCAAACGCCCACAACTTCCACATTTTTCAACCGATTTAGATGAAACTGGTGTCAAAATTTATGGTTTATTAAGATCTTTCATACAAAACATAGTAATTATCAGGGTTGCCATCCCCTTTAAGGCTCAAAAATTCTAAATGATGTTCAGTCAGTAGCTTAACACTCATAGAATATTCAAGCTACTAGCAAAGGCTTTGATCAGACTGCGCGTATGCGCAGGCTGGTCTTGCTGGTCACACATACCACATTGTTGGAAATCTCATGTCGCGGCTCGTATATGAATGATATCAGATGAGCTGAATATATTTGTGATATCAACTTGTGAACATTGCTTAGACATTGGCAGTCTAGAGTCTAAATTTTTGCTTATATTATTTATAGATATGCTGAAAGTATTTATGGATATTGCCCCTATATCATCTGCTTAACAGTCCTTAGACATTGATTTAGTCTAGGGTCTAAAATATTGAAAACATGATTGGTACTGGACTTATTTTAATTGGGCTGAAGCTGTTTATGGAATAGAACACTGATTAAGGCTACAGCTAGCAGTAGTGAGTGCAAAGCCTTTAGATGCTGACTGAGTCCAGGGCTTGAAAGCTTTTAATATATAATTGATATATTATTTCAGATGGACTGAAGGTGTTTGTAGACCTGGCCCTGATTTTAGCCGGTGTACAACCTTTAGATATTGACAGAGTCCTGAGCCTGAAAGCTTTTACTATAAAATTGATACATGTATATGATTTCAGATGGACTGAAGGTGTTTGTAGACCTGGCCCTGATATCAGCTGGTGAACAACCCTTAGACATTGACAGAGTCCGAGGCTTGAAAGCTTTTAATATATAATTGATATATTATTTCAGATGGACTGAAGGTGTTTGTAGACCTGGCCCTGATATCAGCCGGTGTACAACCTTTAGATATTGACAGAGTCCTGAGCCTGAAAGCTTTTACTATAAAATTGATACATGTATATGATTTCAGATGGACTGAAGGTGTTTGTAGACCTGGCCCTGATATCACCCGGTTTACAACCTTTAGATATTGACAGAGTCCTGAGCCTGAAAGCTTTTAATATATAATTAATTTATGATTTCAGATGGGCTGAAGGTGTTTGTAGACCTAGCCCTGATATCAGCTGGTGAGCAACCTTTAGACATTGACAGAGTCCAGGGCCTGAAAGCTTTTAATATAAAATTGATATATGATTTCAGATGGACTTAAGGAACTGAAGGTGTTTGTTGACCTGGCCCTGATTTCAGCTGGTGAACAACCCTTAGACATTGACAGAGTCCGAGGCTTGAAAGCTTTTAATATATAATTGATATATTATTTCAGATGGACTGAAGGTGTTTGTAGACCTGGCCCTGATATCAGCCGGTGTACAACCTTTAGATATTGACAGAGTCCTGAGCCTGAAAGCTTTTACTATAAAATTGATACATGTATATGATTTCAGATGGACTGAAGGTGTTTGTAGACCTGGCCCTGATATCACCCGGTTTACAACCTTTAGATATTGACAGAGTCCTGAGCCTGAAAGCTTTTAATATATAATTAATTTATGATTTCAGATGGGCTGAAGGTGTTTGTAGACCTAGCCCTGATATCAGCTGGTGAGCAACCTTTAGACATTGACAGAGTCCAGGGCCTGAAAGCTTTTAATATAAAATTGATATATGATTTCAGATGGACTTAAGGAACTGAAGGTGTTTGTTGACCTGGCCCTGATTTCAGCTGGTGAACAACCCTTAGATATTGACAGAGTCCAGGGCCTGAATACAGCTGTACTGGGATATTCACCTCTTATTTTTCACCTGAACCCTGATGCAGACTACACAGAACTGCTAGACAAGTGCAAGTTGGTCTGGAAAGAGCTGGATACCAACCCTAAACTCCCCGAGAAACTGGTATGTTGGACCTCTTACATATCCCTTGGAGAGAGAGGTATCCTTAGCTGTATTTATCACATGGTCTGGGATCTATGGATGATATTACACCATATATTGAAATTGATAAACCACTAGTGGTTCAAATAATAGAAATGTTATGTAATGATGTCCACTCCATAACATCTCATATATGACAGATTCTCAGCATTTTCATGTTAAGAAATATGAATCCAAAGAACTTATAGTGTTATATGATGAATAGCATCTGACATTTGTGCTTCCTGTATCATTGAATTTATTATGTGTGAAAAAAGCAAAAGGCTTGCCAAGCCTTTCATTTTATTTTTTTACCCCATTACTCAATTAGTAAATTCAATTATAGCTTGGCAGTATAATTCTATTTTTGATGTGCATTCATAGTGACTAGTGAGAATGGATAAACAGTGTAGACCGTGATCAGCTGGATTAGTTTGTAAAAAGGGTATAAATTTTGAAAGATTTTCGCACCATGAGCTTTTGTTTTATGACTTGAGAGAATCCTATCTCCTGATTGGCCCAATTTGTCTTCATAAATCTTTATATCTACCTGGAAACTGGTCAAAGCCGGTCCACAAGTAAATATTGCATGAAAACCAGCTCGAACTAGTTTCCAGAATTTTTTTTGACACTTCTGCAATATTACCCTCTAGAGAGCTAAAAATAGCATGATCAGTGTGAAACTAGCATATGCTGCATGAAATTGACATGATTTGCTGTTTTACCACCCAACAGGTAAATTAAAGACTTTTACAACAGTTTTGTTTTGTTTGCTTATTTATCTTTGTTTGAATAAACAAATTATAAAAAAAAGTTTATGATAACATTTTATATTCCACTTTAAGAGTTATACATTTGTAAATGCAAAATTCTATACATTTAAATATTTTAATGACAGTTGCTAAAACTTGTGAGGAAGTCCTTAGATGTCTTTAACAAGAAAAGTGAAAGTAGCAAAATTTTTCATTCTTAAATGAAAAGTCATATAACAAAACAGTTATTGACTTCAATTTCGGTAGACATAAGGATTTATCTACCCACAAGATGATATTCACCTCGACCTAGCAGCCTCAATGAATTATCACTTTTTCAGGTAGATAAATCCTTATGTCTACCTCATTGAAGTCAATAATTGTAAAATATTAAGTTGAATATGGTTTTACTATTTTTCAAGCTTGACTCTAACCGGCACCTGGAGTGGTTGAAGACAATACAGAAAGCCCATGGTTCTGTGGAAGTGAGCTCCTTGGCACAGGCGGAGGCTATCAACTCTAGTGGCGTCTTCAGTTGTGGTTTTGTGAGGAAGAACCAGGATGATGTTGTTTTGGTAAGGTGACCTTCCAGACATATCCTAAAAACTTGGACATATATTAACTCTTTACCCCCTAGGAAATTTTTCCTGAATTTTTGTATCTGCTGATTTGTGCCTTGTGGTCACCTGCTGGGAAAGGGCTGACCTCTTGGCTCTCGTTTGTGGTGTCTAACTGTGAGTTTGTGTTTTTCCATTGGTATCCTGGGTCAGGTGTGGTACTAGATTGTATTGATTCCTGATCTTTGCACCCTTACTTACTTTGTTTAAAAATCAATTTTTTTGAAAATTTCTTTCAGGAATATGATTAGAGTGTCAAACAGTTTGAATTCAGATCAGGCCTGACGTTATGTCGGGCCTGATGTGGGTCCAAACTATTTGCAAAAGTTATCAGCAGCCGACACTTGGAGATAAAGACTTAACTACTCTCGGCTTTTATGGTACTACTTAAAAGTATAATTTCAAAACTCTATCATATATTGGACGGCATATTCCTGATGCATTTTTTTAAGTACGCACTCTTGAGTGGGTCTGGGAGTACAGCTCCTGTATGGGGCCAGGAGTGAAGCCCTGTGTCAGAAAATGTTTTTAGGGCATTCCAAAGGGCTGAAATGAGCCCTCAAGACACGCAACTAAACACTGTTAGCTGCATTTTTCTTCCAAAAATCAAATTAAATACAGTAAAACATGTCTTAAGTGGCCACTCAAAAAGAAGACCAAAACTTGGTTTTCAAGACCCATTATCGCTTAATGCAGCTACCGTTTGTCATCAAGATTGGATTTATTTTTTTGAGTGGGATCTTAAGACAGGTTTTACTGTAACTATAAAACTATACTTGCTGCCTCAACTTGTACTCACATGCGTATTTGCGTACATGTAGATATGCCCCTGTTGGAATTTTTATAGTAAATACAGTATCAGCAGGACTTGTATGATCAGCATGCATGTTATTCCTTAAATAAGGGTCTGTTATTCATATTCCTTAGCTAAATGAGGGTCCATGCTATTATCCAGATTTCGGAGGTTGCAATTTGGGTTTGTCATATCATATTCTAAAGCACCTTTGGGCTTTATGTGTTTGCCAGGATTGCTGGATAATGTTACAGATAACTAATTTTTCAAAATTACGTATATTTTGCTCCTGTCACAAAATTTGTCGTCTGCTGCAGTTGTGATTTTAGCTTTAAGGACATATATTTACATTCTGAATGTAGCTGCCTTAGATGAGACCATAATTACTAGCTGCTTGCATTTCTCGATGCAAAACATTGAGCAGTCATGTGGTCTATGCCGCGCCTCTAGGTGGAATAACGTCAACGTCAACCAATAGCTTTCTTTGTTTAGCAATATTCGTGTGACGTCATTCACGTATCGCCACAACGTTATGTACAGGACTTTCGTTCGCTGGCTGTTCCAACATCTCCGTTACAAATAAAATATTTCATTTTTCAAGGATAACTAACGAATTTGGGTGGAAGATAATTAAGTATATTTGATTGATAATTTAAAATGTAAATATAAGGATTGAAATTCAGATTTTTAGCGTGCATTGGATGATGCAAAACATTAGCATTTTAATGTCTCCGAGATGCCCTTTTTCAAAAATAACAAATAAGGCATGATATAATTTCACGAGATCTCATGTAATATCATACCTTATTTTTGTCGAAAATTGGGAAAGATGTCGCATAATTTGTCGTCTGCTGCAGTTGTGATTGGCGCTTTAAGGGTTAAATACTGCTGTATAAGTAATAGTTATATTATGGGTTGTCCGCCTGTACGTGGAGATAATCCACGAGCTTTAGTGAGTGGATTATCCTACGTACAGGTGGACAAACATGGTATAACTATTTTATACCACCTACATCAGTGTAGACCTTGCACATCACGAGATATTTCGTACTAAAGTTGGTAAGGGTGGTATAATTTCAGGCGCCATCCAAGGTTATGAAGCTATGTGTTCGAGGCCAGGATGCCACCGAGTCCCGGAACTATACCCATGATCAGCTTCAAGACCTCCAGAGCCGGCTTATGTTGGTGGCTGGTAGGGCTGAGAAAGAAAAGGCTCAGGGAAAAGATGAAGTGGAAATGTTCACTGAGGTAAGTCTGGCCCGGAGGTTATAAAACTTTTTTCATGCTCAACTCAACTGAGCAGGACAATTATCACCCACATAAATGTGAAAATGCCAACAACTGTTGGCATTTTCACATTTATTAGCAGGATAAACACCACATTGAACAGTTTAAAAGCAAAAGATATCTTTCGTTTTCAGCATTTTAGTTTTATGACCAGTTGAAACTTCATGCTCATTTGAGTTGAGTATGAAAAGAATTTTATAATCTCGGGACAAGAAGTTAGTAAAATGCAGTGACCTAATAGTGTTTTCACTGTTTACTATAAAAAAAAATATTTTTAGCAAAAGAAGTTTTAGTCAAAACAACTAATCATAAACAAGCTTTGTTTTGGTGACCTTTTCAAAGTCAGCTCAAAAGAAATTAAATCTTTAAAACAGGGTTCGCACAGGCTTGAAAAGTACTTGAATTTAGGGGCCTTTCTTAAAAAGTTCTTGAAAATTAAACCTGACTTGAAAAGTACTGGAAAATCACTCAAAAGTCTTAAAAAGTCCTTGAATTATACTTTTTTCTGTAGGACTAAGCACTGTTGATAGAGACCTAAATCAGTATAAAATTGTTGTGCCTTTATTTGGTGCAGCAAAGGCTGCACCAAATAAACGCACAACAATTTTGTACTAATTTTCCAGTACTAATGTCTCCATTCTCTCAGTCTAGCATTTCTGAAGTAGAATTTTAGCACTTAAATAAGGATTTTTCCTAAACTTTTAGTCCTTGAAAACTGTAGGATAGCCTTTAGAAGTACTGGAAAAATCCTTGAATTTTACTCAAACTTGCCTGTATAAACCTTGTTAAATGACATCTCTTCCTGAGTTTTTCGCCAAAATTCAAAATAATTTTACACATTACACAAAATCTAATGTTTTTATATTAGCCTATACCAAAATGGCTGCCGGAGCTAAAAAGAAAGCACCCCCCCCCCAAAAAAAAAACAACAACAAAAAAAACAACAAAAAAACAA